>LBNU01007092.1:207054-226465 GCA_014162995.1 Artemisia annua
CTCCATATAAGTTTCACAACCTTTTATTTTCTTGTTATTTTATTTTAATTGCAATAGTAGCTTTTGGGTTAGTTGGCTAGCAACTAATTCCGCCCACTCCTTCAAACCCGAGATTTTACTTGCTTTTATAAAATATAAAAATACAAAAATAATCATCCCTCATCCTTAGACCTATTAGAGTAGTTTTTCATACCTAACGAACACTATTCCCTGTGAGAGAACGATCAATCCCCCGTACTTATCACTACACTATACTACATCGGTCAGGTACACTGCCTGGTGGGATTGCAAGCTTCTCAAGATCCCTTGAGAGGTAAAACCTGTTGCGTGGTCGCAATCCCGCGTTATCACTTAACCAAGGTGTCTTGAATCTGCTACAAGCTCTAGCTTGTTGTAAAACAAGCTAGTAAAGTCCCTCTTGCTATTCCAATACTAGCAACTTCCCAAGTATTCCAGTCTAGTGTATAAGGTACCCTGTGTGAATTTTTGACCTTGATTGCACTCTTTTTATGTTTTCTCATTCATTTTACTAGCTTAAGGGAACTCAGGAACCATTCTATGCAACTTTTATACTAACATGATAACTTTACCAAATTAAAGTGAAAACTGAATTAAAACATAAACCTTGAAATTTCTTATTAAAAAGTGGTTAAGTGTAACACCCCCAAAATAGAGATTCGCGGAAGCATACATGTTTCGGTGCTACTGAAATGGTATCACAACACAATGTACAAAGAACGGTTTTAACTCAACCGTTTAAAAGAAATCTCTATATTCAAAAGTATTTTTGTTTACAGCATTCCAAAAACAGTGTGGAAATATAAGCCCATTAAAGAAATAAGTGGTCCCACATATATCAGAGTCATCTATGACCATGCCATGCCCTGCCAAAGCCTCCAATAGCAAGCTATCACTCTAAACCTGAAAAATACATGCTAAAGTGTCAACACGAGGTTGGTGAGTTCATAGGTTTATATAAATAGCAATTCAGTATAAAAGAAACGTGAGTTCGATAAAAGCTTGGTGACCATTGTGTCGCGTATAATGCCATAAAATGGAGTTCACTTTCAAGTATATGTAGTAATGTGGACCACAAGGTTGCTTGACCGTTACATTCAGTCATGATCACATATGAGCTGACCGATACATTTGGTCATGTATGTACATAGCAAGTTGGCCAGTTCATTTGGCTTAGCCGGTTCATTTGGTTATACATGTATAATCGTTTAAAGTACTTGTGTCCGTATGTAAAGTAGTCACGTGTGTAACAGATAAACACAGAATGCATTCAAATAACCAAATCAAGTATTCAGTCAAACAGCAAAGTTCGCGTAAACAATTCGCGTATCCAAGTAAACAACGATTGAGTTTGGTTAAAAACGAGCATGTATTCTGCCCCAAAACAGTTATAAAACGAGTAAAAATAGGGGGTCATGAGCTCACCTCAATATGAAGCAACGCAAAATATCACAACTGACACAACTGGCATCTGGAGCATATCACAACGGTATCAAGAGATATAAGCACAACGGTACGAGATCGGCACAACCTAGTATGTATATAGTTATCTCAGAATACGTCTCGTAAAGTAAAAGAGTTTTCAAAAGACAAGCGTCTTAGTTTTCGTGTTTTAAATGGTTTTGTCTCCTTTGTAAAAGGTTTTATGTGTGACCATGTGCTCGCGTATTTCTTGCTTGTTGTGTGGTACGTACATATCAAAAGTAGTTTATTAGAAAGACTTTTGGTGATGGCTCGTGGTGAAAGTGTATGGTGAGAGTTTGTACAATGGAGCATCCGTACGTCTTATTATNAAATGAAGACAATAAGGATCGAACCTGAGTGGTTTGTAACATTAACATATGTTTTAACCATTAGACCAACATGATTTCTGGATTATATTTTGCAACACCAAATCTAAATGCCCGTGTATTTAATTATTTATGCTAAAAAATATGTTTTATATTAATTCACGTAAGAAAAAAAAATATACTCCTTTTTATCAAAACCCTAATAATCCTGTATGTCGACTTTCTCTCTTTTTCTAAAAACCCTAATATGTTCATGTATTGTATTCAATTTGATTTATGCTATATTTTTAAAACTAAAAATATTAACTTGTGTGGCACAGATGTTGTATGAATTCATTATAATGAAGCTGTCACTACACCATTTTGGACCTATTGTGACGAAATTTTTTTCGTGACAACACATGTTGTCGCGACAAGTCCGCTAAACGACAAAAAAGTGGCATTCTGGCATCCATCTTTGACCAAAACTTTTCGTGACAACATTTTTTGTTTTTGTGACAACATGTTGTCACAAAAGAATCACCACATGACAAAATAGAGGCATTCCGATTTATAAATTTTGACTATCTTTTATTGCGACAACATTTTGATTTGTAGTGACAACAATGTTGTCACCAAAAGCTTTGATATTGTAGACTTTTGACCTTTATCTTTCGCGACAACCGTGTTGTCACTATAAGTTTTGGGACAAAACAAAATTGGGGGAAAATTACCGCCTAAACTTGTTGTGACAACTTATGTTGTCGCGATAAATGTTGTCACTAAAGAATTTGGTGATTTGGGGGAAATTTGCCGCCTAAACCTGTAGTGACAACATGTTGTCGCGATAAATGTTGTCACTAAAGATTTAGACATAATTTTAACTAATTATAAATCTTTTTAAAATGTTATAAATTAATTAAATATGATTTTGATTGTTTAAAAATGATTCAAATTTATTATAAATTCTTTTAAAATATTATAAATTAATTTAAAAATGAATTAAATTAAATATAAATAACTTTAAAATGTTATAAATGAATTAAAATGGTCAAACTTTTCAGCTTTAATAATTGCCAAAAAATGGGCGCAAAATTATCCCGCCTTTATTATCCCGTCGACATGTCGACGGGAGAATATTAAAAATGAATTATCACGTAATTAACGTGTCATTAGCATTAATTACATGTTTTGGTTTAACTCTCCCGTCGAATTCAAGGAAGGGAAAAGATGGTGCGAGTTCAACCAAAGCGAGAAGTAGCCGCAAAAAAATAAAAATAAATAAACGGGGTTGTTTCGTTTGATCTGGTTCGTTTGGTTGTCGAGTTGTTTAGTTTGTTGTTTCGTTTGGTTATCGAGTTGTTTAGTTAGATGTGTTTCGTTTGGTTGTCTAGTTGGTTCGTTTGATCTGTTTCGTTTGCTTGTCGAGTTGTTTAGTTTGAGTCTGTATGAAAATGCATGTGGTTGGAGAACTCTTGCTTGTTTGATAATTGTGATATTGTTCCTTCAGTTCTATTATTTGTGCGTACGAATTTAAAATATAAAGGACGTTCAACATTAGTTATCACAACAACAACAACAACATTTTATTAAACAACAACAATAACATCAACAACAACAACAATAAGAACGATAACAGCAACAACAACAGTACTACATATGAAATTTATCCATGTCACCTAAAAGGTCACGGAGTATTGCATCCGACTGGCATGCGTGGTCGTGGTTGTCGGAGTTTCATGACCGCGACCAACGCCTAACAACTCAAAACAGCGGAGTTTCAACGCCTGGGGAGAAGAATGGAACTATGTTTTATGGTGTGGTAGAAGAAATTTTGGAGCTTACCTATCTGACTCTTGAGAAAGTTGTGTTGTTTAGATGTAAATGGTTTAAGACCAATAACACTAACCGAACCGAACTTTGTGCTACTAAAAATAACATAACCAGTATATCTACAAGAGATGATTGGTGGAGGCATCAACAATACATTCTGGCAACACAAGCAACACAAGTTTTTTACCTTGAAGACCCTTCTAGATCACATCATTGGAAGGTTGTTGAAGATGTCAATCATCGAAAGATTTGGGATAAGGACATCATCGTAGATGTAGATGTTATTCATGACAACATCTCATCTAATCTTGCATTGACAGCTAATTTAGAAAATTTGGAATATATCCGGTTAAGTGAAGCTGGTCCATCAACGGAAGTTGATATTCCTACTTCTCTCGTTGATGATGAAGATTTTATTGATGATAATGTTGAATATGATGCTACTCATCCTCTTAGTAGTGATTCTGAAGATTCTAGTGATGATTCAGATTGATATGAGATTGTAATTTGTAAAGACACTAATTTGAATGTAATTGTTATCGAGTTGTTTTTACAATGTTTTGAATTGCTTATTTAATTTGTTTGAGTACTTGTATTTTATTATTTGTGAACTTCAATATATTTATATGAAATTGTTATCAAGTCCCTACATTTATGTTTACTGTTCCGAATAACTTATTTAATTCGTTCAAGCACTTGTATTTTTTATTTGTGAACTTTAATTAATATTAAATTCTTATCGGGTTGTTTTTACAGATGGCAATGGTTGCTCATGGGCATGGTGGGGATAATGGTCCCCCAAACAATGACCGTCCATGGGAGCCTCCCAAGACCCACAAGAGTAAGTAATTATAAGATATTGTATTTGAATTTCATTACCTGTAATTTGAATTTATTCGCTTGATTACTTGTGATGATAATCTGTTCATTTGAATTTTAATTTGTAGACCCGAAGGGTCGTAAAAGAGGCCATGACGCTAAGCTAGAGAAGAAGTTCGATGATGGTGGGAAAAAAAACTTTCCATTGACTTTGACTATGGTGATCAAGGAACAATAAAACCAGTTGGGGAAAACCACAGCGATTTTACAAGGTTGATTGCCAACGAGATCCAAAGAGTTGTCCCATTCCACTTCGAGACGTGGGATGATGTAGATGATCAGTACAAGACAACTTTGTGGCCTAGAATCAATGTTGAGCTTTACCCTTGAAATCTACTATGTTAAATTTGTAAACAATATTCATTACATGACTAGTTCTTTTGAATTGCAGGCTTTTTTCAACATGAAACCCCATTTAACAGGCCAAAAAGAGGAACTATTTCAGAAAGGGATGAAAGTTGAGTTCAGAAATCATTATAGAAACCGCAAGAATAAATTCAAGAAAGAGCACTTTGTCGACCAGGGCGGGTACGAGCACCCGGAGGAGATCCGGAATTTTCCTCCGGAAAACATGTCCTTGAGTGATTGGCATAAGTTTTGTGATCATGTCACTTCAGCGACGCACATGAAACGTTCACAAGCCAACAAGGCTAATAGAGGGAAACAATTGTACACCTCTAATCATGGTTCAAAGTCATACGCGCAAAGTAGGCACGAGGAGGTAAGTCGTTATTGATATTTGTTTTTATACTCGTTTTATTTGTTTCAATATTATCATATACTAATTTAATGTGTTTTTAGTGGGCTGATGGCAAGGGTTCATACCCGGACCTTGTCGAGCAGTTTAAAGACAAACATGTGTACAAGAAGGGAGACAAGAAGGGACAGTGGAAAACTAAAGCCGCTGAAGATAAATACGTAAGTCATTCTTTTTAAGATTTAAGAAAATAACTTATTTAGTAGCATAATCTGTTCAAGAACTAAAGTTATACTAGTTTATGCTTTGATAAAGCTTTAGGAACCAAAAGATCAAACACCCCCGCGGCTGCAAGAGTGTTTGGCTACTGATACAACATCAACCAAACACCCCTGTTGCAGCAGCGGGAGTGTTTGGTTACTGCTGCAACAGCAAACAAACACCCATGTTGCTGCAATTCTGCGCTTATGAGCTTATTTGGTTTCGGCTTATATTTCATAAGCCTCAATTTTCCTGTTAAGGCAGTTTTAACCCAACTTTGACTTTTTGATTGCACCTCAACTTTGACTTAAGTGGATTTCTAGTGATCAAATCAGAACTTACATGTAATATAAATATGATATAACACTTAATTAACTTAAAACTAACCTAAATCTAATAGTATGCAAGAAATCAGGTTCACATATTACAATATGTAGGTAGATTAGGAATTTTAAGTGAAATTTGACTTTTTGTTAAGAACCTACCAATATTATGATTCTACTAACCTATTTATGCCTATTGTGAACTAATGGTGCAACAAGAACAGTAAAAGATTTTTTTTTTTTTTTTTTTTTTTTTTTTTTTTTTTTTTTTTTTAATATTGAAAACAGTAAAGTTTAAGAAGAGTAAACTATTGAAAAGCTTGTAGTTTACTAGAGATTAAATAAACAAGAACTTAAGAACTTTTGGAGTAACTTTTAACTTAAGAGTAAACTAGCATAAAACGAATTAAGACAACAGTAAACAAAAGGATTTTGACCCATTTCACCCGTTTTGTGACTTTACAGAATCGGATGCTAGAGATTAGAGCGGGTCAACAAGGTCAAGAAGAGCAACTCACGGATAAGGAGATTGTATCACAAGTCTTGGGAACTAAACGAGGCTTTAACCCGGGACGGGGTAGGGTGTTGGCAGGTAGTTCTTCGTCGTCTTCTGTACGTTCCCACCCCGCTCCCGCACAACAAATGACTCAATCTCAAATAAATGCTCTGGTGAAGATCGCGACAGATACTCGAAAGCATGTTGTGAACCTACATGAACAATTAGCGGACCGTAACATCATTGATTTGCCACCGCTCCCTGAGCTTGACCCCTCACTGTTCTCCGTTGTTGATGAAGAAGAGGATGCTGACGAGCCCGCAAGTGAGTAAATCAACTATTTATGGTGTTGAAAAATTTACCTTTATGTCGTTTTGGACAATTTATGTTTATGATGTTGAACAATTTACGTTTATGTCGTCGAATTAAATCGTTGAACCATGTAGTCTTTGAACAATTTATGGAATGTAGTTTGCTTTAGTTATTGGTTGTGTTGATTTGAAATTCTGGAAAATTTGGTTGCGGAAAATCTGGAAAACAGGGGCGGAAAACCTGGGTAAACGCGACAAAACAGCCCAGCTATTTTGCAGCAGATAGCACTTTTAGCGACAACATTGTTGTCACCACATGTTGTCGCTGTTACTAATAGTCATTTTTATTTTTCCAGCGACAACTTGTTGTCACTATAGGTTGTCGCTATACATGTGGTCAAAAAAGAAAATCAATTTTTTTGGTGGCAACATATTGTCACAAGAAACCGTCAAACTTTAGTGGCAACATGTTGTCACAAAAAGGTTGCCACAAAAAAAAAATGGGTCAATGAAAGGCAAACTTCTAGTAACAATATGTTGTCGCGACATGTGTTGTCACAAAAACACACGAGTCAACAAGTCAAACTTTTGGTCAAACCTGTTGTCACAATAGGTGAAAAAGTTGTCGCAATAACTTATTGCGACGCGGTTATCGCGACAACGCTTCTGATGGCAACATGTTGTCACAAATATACCTATTGCGACAACTTTTCCACTTATAGCGACAACATTGCGTTGTCGCGAATAGCGCTGAATGGTGTAGTGTGTAGCAGAGATGTTAGGTGAAGAGATCGCCATATGTGATTTTTAAAGTGATGGAGGATGGATCGGGGATTGGATCAGCAATGCTGGCAGCAGCAAATTCAGTCTGAAGTGTGGATTAGGTTCAATGAACGTATATTTAATTTGATATATAATTAAGGCATTGCTTCTTTGTTCATTCTTAACACATGATGACACTGATTTTATATTGAAGTTGAAGCTAAAATAAAGATTATAGATGTTGTATCTTCATCTAGAGTTCTAGACTATGTTAGACTATCATACGATACATGTGCAGCGTAGGAGTTCTAGATTAGTATGAGTAAGGAGAACTATTAATTAGGAACAATCGATTGAAGTTGCTTTGAAGTTTCATTGGATTGTAAACTCGATATATGACTCGAGATAACCATAATTAGTCTAACTGTACGAGAATACTACAAACTCATTATTGCTTGAAAACACACTAATCACAGGTGCTTATGTGAACCGGATGATAATTCCCAACGTGATACATTCTTGAAGGGTGGTATATTCTTTGTGCTAATCAAAGATAATTAAAATATCAGGTAACCATGTCATATATTTAATCCCGCCCAGATATTATGAAAATTATAATTTTATTTTAATAGGATAATATTACTTATGCAGAGTGTGATGTGGTTGACCAAGTTTTTGAGATAAAAGTTCGAGAATTTATCAAACTTCTCAACAAGAATGTGAAACACTACGCATGTTTAATTTGCACAAATAAACATACTTGTGCTTGATTTACAATTTTCTGATTTCTTTTTATTTGTCAGCCCTAGGTACGCCTTTTTTTTTCTTCCAAAAAACCATAATGATACATGTCAAAGCACGAAGGTGTGCTCATACATATGGTAAACAGAAATTGATCAGCTTATCATTCTCTGTTCTTCCCTATAATTTATGATTTGACGCTTTATTTTGCGTTGATGTAAATAATATTAATTTCAGGGATCAAAATATGGAATGTGAGGAATATACAGTTTATACCATTAGCAGTAAGTGCTTGCAGTTTACAATTCTTGATGACTGCTGATGCAATTTTCTTAGTAATGATTTAATATATATAATTTCATTCTCGTGAATGCTGCAACGTTTTTGTTGGTACTACAAATATTGGAAAGAAGGTTGTCACTCATGGCTGGGCGAAGGTAATTCCGAAGAACTCTACTACCACTCTGATTCTGTTCCTCTTATCTTTCCATCCAACATAGCTACACTTATTGATTGTAGGTCGAGGAGGCTAAAGAAGGGATGACTCCTGAGCATACCCAATTGGTACGTCTTGAAGAAAAAACCAGACAACATGGCATAGGTTTATGGGACAGGGTCAGTTAATTGATGCTTTAAAAAATAATCTTTGTTGCATCAAACTCTATCAGAATTTTCAACATGCAGCGTGTCTGTCTCAGGAAGTAGGGCAAGAAAATGAATCAGTCTTATAAGCAGTCGCAATGAATGATAAACAGTGAACTAATTAATATGTTTCTTACCATATTAATCTTTAGTACAGTAGCATTTCATCTTTTGGGATAGCCAAAGCTGCTAACGCTTGGCAATCTCTTCGCAATAGTGATATCTGAACCTTTAATGTTCTGTATTGTTGAAAGATGGCACAATGATGTGCTCTTATCAGATCAGGAATTACGTCAAGTTTAGGAGAGTCATGCAGATAATTCTTTCTCTTGGAAATGCTTTGAACCATGGTACCTCAAGAGGTGACTTATTATTTAATTTGTAATCTTTTTTAAGTTTGTTTACCTCTTCATCATTTGTAATTGTAAAAAATAAAATAACTTGGTTTTTGTTTTAGGCACTGCTGTTGGGTTCAAATTGGATACCCTCCTCAAACTTAATGATACACGTTCCAGGAACAAAACAATGACTCTGATGCATTATCTTTGTAAGGTAAAACTTCTTTAAAAATAAAAAACACATAGTTTTAGTTCTCACAGGTATGTACAAAAATCTAGCATGGTCATAAAAAAGTGTGTCTTAACCAGTTTGTACCAGCTGACAGTTATCTGATACTAGCCGGGTCTTAACCTTACTAAGTTTCTGGTGGAAGTTGCAAGTGGTTCATCATTGTTTGACATAGATTAAGCCTTTCAGGTGAGTATCTAAGTTACCATCAGATTATATTGTTGATTAAACAAATACTTATCCCATGTAGACCCATAATTAGTTTAATTAAAGTGTATAATTACCGGGGCCTGCATAGATTGCTAATGTGTAACCAAAATGGCTTATACACTTTGATTAAACTAATTATGGTTTTTTTGCGTCGACGAATTATACATTGTTTCTACTGCCCCATTTGGCTCCTTCTTATCAGTACTCTATTTAATTAGCTGAGGGGTTTAAATTCTGCCTTTCATTCTTAAGTAGTACATTTGGTTCAAAATTGGGTTATACGAATTTGAGAACATCAGTTTCTCTTGAACAAATAGGTAGCTACAGTGCGTAATCCCAAACACCCCCATAACCATAGAATAAACATGTTTGTGGCAAAATTTCAGTTGGGTTGAAGGAGAAGGAGGAATCAGAGACTAACTCTGAAACGTAGACCCAAACTGGTAAAAGTTTATTGAGTTCTCATTTTTGATTAAATATTTGATTTCTGTGTGACTGATGTTCATTCCTTTGTAGGATTGATAGGTATAACGGAACAACCAGCCCTACTTCAGTAGGTGACTAATTTGTAGCTAGCCGTTGAGGTGTTCTGAGTCATGCTCTGGAAAGATATTAAAAATGGCCCTAATGGCGTGAATAAATGAAGTGTTAGGTCCTCTATCAATTAATCAATCTCCAAAGATGCTCATTCAATTAATGGTATTCAACCACATAAGACATGAACTCATGATGCATAGTTGCATACAATGGTAATTACATTTTTTCCTATTTTAGGACTAGAGGTTTAAGCATTTTGAAGGCCTGGTTACTACATAATCATTGGGTAAGCCAGCCGTGATTCTGTTCTTCTACCCGAGACCCATAGCTATATAACAAAGTTTATTGGTAGGGCCGGTATTGGGTGACTTGGGGTCATTTTTACCCATGTGCAAGCACGTGCACCTAACAGTCATCGTTTAGAGGTATATTAAAACTTTACCGCTTATCTTAAATGCTGTTGAATAAAGTAATAAACTCTTATTTGACAAGTAGGGGTGCTAATGATGGACATAAGAAGACTTGATCTGAGTAAATGAAATAATGAATGGCTGCTTAGATTGTGAATAGATTTGATTAGAATGATTGCAATATTTTCATATAATTAAAAAGACATTGATCTTTAAATTTAGTAGAAAATAGTCATTTGATAAGTTACTTGGTTACTACAATATATTTGCAGGAAAAAAACAAAATGCATATTACCTATCTTTATTGTGATAGGTTATTTTTAAGCTTACGACCGATTCTTAAAACATGTCCACTTTCAAAGATTTTTTAACACCCTTATTTCGCTAAAAAAAAATTTATGTCAATAATAGTTATAAGTCCTGCTCAATAATATGTCTAACGTTGGCTTTTTTACATATATATATATTTTATTTTATTTATTTTTATTTTTATTTAATTTTATTTTTTCAGATCACAAATGTACAGATATGGCTGATGAAACTTGAGTGGAACAGTCATAGGAGGGAGTACTCGGTATTAATCCATGCCACTTTATATTTTGGTTGCATTCATTTAGTTTTTTGAAACAGAAAGGGTGTTTGGATATGCTTTTTCTACTTATGAATCGAAATACAAGCTTAGGTACGAATCGTCGTTTCCAATAATTTTAAGGCCAGGTATGCAAGGTCAGGGATTGGGTCAAAACGGGTCATCTTGGGTTTTCATGAAGATGACAGTAATTATACGCAGGTGTATGGTGGAGGCATTCCATACTATTGTACTGTATTCCTGTTGGCTCAAGGGTATCAGGGTATGTGTATATGTAGTAACCAATTTCAGGCGACGATGACATCTATTATTGGTGACACATTGGTTCAGAGTATGTCGGCAACAGCAGGGCATCCATGGCATACACATGTTGCAGCTGTGTTGGCCGCCTGGATATGCTCTTGTCCGTCTTTGTCTTAGCCTTAGCCCTTGCTGCTATACACATACCACTTGGGCCTTGCAAAAGCAGTTCACATAAATATCATGCACTCCGCTGAATAGGCTGCTCCTTTCAATAAGGTTGATTGAGAAAACTTAACCATTTTCTTTATTTCCACAAACTTGATTGTAGGATATGCATAAGGACTGTAAGGTTTCATTCGTGTACATATTAGTAGCCACCCATGGCAGGAGCAGAGCACCCCATTAAAACAGCCATCCAAACACCCCATGACCATAACCAAAACTCCCTTACACCAGCCATCCAAACACCACTTTGGCACCAGCAAAACAACCCCTTTAGCACCCATCTAAACACTCCTGGACAATAAAAAAGGACATAAACAATAACATATGCTTCAGTTGTGAAGATTATTGACATGTTAGATTACTTATCATGGTTCAGTCTATCTTCCAATCAAGGTTGATTCTCATGGCTCCAATAACTCAAGTATAAGGAAGTTGAACATATACTCCTACTACTTAAAGTTTTTGTTGGATATACACAATTGTCAGACTTGGTACATGCAGTTTCTATTTACGTGTCTTTATCAAACTTTGACATCTGATAATCGAATTAAAGGATTTGGTTATAAACACTGTTAGATCCTCATTTGGATTATAAAAGTGTAAACGTAACTAGCAGCCCTTTATCGATAGCCTATGAATGTACAACAGGCCTTTCCATTGCTTTGAAGAACCTTGCTGAATTGTTTGTAGTATGCAAATCCATAACAAGAATGTTATGGCCTTTAAGATTACTGCTATTATGCTATTCTAGGTTCTTGGTGGGGGCACTTTTATATTTGATCAAGTTAATCCTAGACACTCCCTATTAATCAAGTATTTTGTTCTGTAATATTTTTCATGTCTATGCCAAACACCCCGTGTAGCATACTCAGAATACATAAACTCGAAGCTGAATATTTATAGGTTAAAAGCTACAACATAAAGCGGGTTTAGGATGGGAAGTGTGCTTCAGTTTAAAAGAAAAGTCTCATGTTTGATTACTTACCTGCTCATTATTTAGTGGAACCTGCTTTATATGACTGAACATTTATAGAATTCAAAATTTTATTACATAGTAGGATCACCAAACACCTTTTACTTTATTAAGAATTTGTTACTCGAACATGAGATGTTTCTTACTGAAGGTAATTTTGTAGTAGTAATCATCAGTAAGTGGGTTGAAATAGCCACCTCTAACCCGCTTAATCTCCTTTGATGATAAATCTATAATTTGATCATTAGACTCTTCTTATTATTGATACAAATAGTATTCAACTTCAAAAGCCGTAAGGCATTCAACTTTACTGATTTTTTTTTATTTTTTTTTATTTTATTTTTTTTAACAGGTTGGAATTGAGAGAATAACGGAGATTAATAAATCAAAGTGTATTTGCTAATATATTGTCCGATAAGCATATATCGTATGTCAGTCGCAATACTATAGTGGTATCTGCTTAAATACAAGTGTTTTAATGCATCACACGTCATGGTGGTAATTTGCATTTAACCAATTTCATGTAGATAATAAAATTTTATCTCCAAATTTTAGATATTGTATTTGATAGAATCATTATTAAGAAAGTCATTCTCTTCCAACAATATTTGCTAGCGTTACTTATTCGATTGTGATACTACAGAACTTATTCGTGTGAATTCACTATATAAGGATAACCATGTGGAGTTATGTGGAAGCTAGGAAGTCACAGAATGAACATGATTGGTCCAGCTCTTTGGAAGTGACATTGTAAAAGAAATTGGGTGATTTGCTTTGGAAGTCACAAAATGAACATACCTTTAGATACAAGTTCTGTATGCAATGTTGTGATAGCTCAAAAAGGATAAGGGTGATATACTAATTGCGTAATACTAACTCTTTATTAACAATGGAGATGCGCAGTCTAAGCAATTAAACGTTGGTAAAAGGCAGTAAAACCAAAGTTATTTTTCTTGGGTGACCAAAATAACTGTAACACCACTGTAATTTTGTACAAAGTCACTACCCAATTCGTGTTATATAGAAGGCAGGTTATTATACCCGACTTTGATTTTTCAATTACAGAGACGGAGAGACCAACAAAAGAATACTTACCTATTTGATCAATCTTTAGTTGACCTACACATTGTGATATCATGTTAAGTTTTTGTGTGAATATTATTAATTAACCTTTTGCAAACCCTTCTGGAAACATTACTTGGATAGAAGATTTATTAACGGACTTTGTGAATGTTCGTATCTGTATCTTAAAGTTGGTTACATGGTAATGAATAATCGCAAACGGGTAGTTAGATTATGAAAATTTGAGGGTGTGGGAAATTAGGAAAATCAATGTTTATGGGAGGTGGCAACAAGAATACACTCATCACACTTTAGTTGACATTTCGTGATAACTAAAACTGCCATAAAAAATTTTTGTTTCCCTTTTCGCAGGGAATGAGCGGGTCGGGTAACACAATGTTGCATAAGAATTTGTCAATGCCAAAAGGATCACAAATTACAGGCCAAGGGAAGATGCTTTCTACCTCCTTGAATGGGTAATATTAATCTCTTAAACCAATAGGCGGGCTGGGCAATGGGGCGAAATGGGTTAATTTTTCAGACGGTTGAAAAACCTCTTTATTTGTATATGAGGCCTTAAAAAAAATACAAAAAATGCAAAAAACGGCCCACTTTCTACTTAACAAAACAATATCATACAATGACATGACTCTTCACGTATTTACAGCTCTTTAATTACATTTATATTTCGACTCTATTCTGGTTTTTTCCTGTCTTTGGCTGTAATCTATTTGGGAGATGTTTATATTATGTTGTGGATGGAATGCTACATCTTTTATTTCACTTGGGCATCGGGCCCAGAAGTATACTTATAACATGAAAATGGTTATAGGCTTCAACATTTTGAATGACATTCGTATGTAGATTTTAAGCAATAATTTATGGTATATTCATTTGGTATGTTTATAATTGATTTGCCTTTACTTAATTTTTTTGTAAACGATATTTACAAATAGAGGGACACAGATTGTTCATAGCGATCTCAAACAAGGACGTTCTTATGCAGACCCGTGGTGCGGAAACTGAACGTACTGGGAGCCAACAACAGGGGTTGCAAGGTAAGTGTTCTGCAACCAATGTTATAGGATGATCATTGAGTCATTTGTGCCCAAATTTTGGTTTGCGTGACTTTTTTAATTTACGTAGAGGGCGCTACATTACCCGACAGTTGGAAATTAAAGGAATGTTGGATAAGAAGAAGAAAGTAAGAAATTTGATTGTTTCCGGTAAAAGAATTTTGACTTTTCAACCCATAGGATCTCCATTGAAAACAACAAGTATCTCGGAGGTATACAACGTTGATGTTGATAATCTACAAGCGCCTCTTACATATAAGTACATTCCTGTTTCATCACATAACAGCAATAGTCTAATCGCCTAATCGGCTCATTAATAGTCTAATCACCTAATCGGCTCATTAATAGTCTAATCGCCTAATCGGCTCATTAGACATGTATGTACTTCTTATAGCACTGTTATTTCGGTTGGTTTGTTTACGTATTCTAGGTAGTATTCACTGTACTCCTCGCATTGTTGCAGGTTAAGATGGTGACCACACAATGATTTCATCTAATACCAGGAATAGACAAGAAGTCGATAGCTCATTTGCAACTCTCACTTTCCATGGAACCGAAGAAGGTAACAAGGGAAAGATGGCATAAATGGAACGTAGGCCTCCAAACTTTTCAAAGTTCCCTCGACGGTCATAAACTCATACCATGGTACCTGTAAGTTCATTTTCATTCATATGATCACGATCTATGTTTGTTATTTTTAAAAAGGGCATATTGTATGTGAAGGTACAGTGCTAAAATCATCCTTAAATGCAGTCGATGACGGGCATGCTGGACACCAAGTATTCTCATTCAGCACTCATGCCTAATTTAAGTAGTTTTGATTCAAGGGTGTTTGAGGTTGGTGCCTGCTTTAATCTGATTAGGGAGTGTTTGGAGTTACGTAGATCACACAAGTAACACTTTTTTTTAAATACAGTTTCTATGAAAGGTTTGCGTCTCGACAATCCGTCTTTGCCTCCTTTTGAACCATAGTGAAAAAATGACGCACTTGACGCGTGTCAAAAAATGGCCGTTTTGACCCGTAGCAGAACATATCCATTTAATCTGTTTTCACATGATCAAACATATTTTAGGTATTTTGGACAACAAGTATATACGACTCTTTAGTTATATAGTTAAGTAGTCTAATATGTAATAGTTTAAAAAAGGACGCAAGTTGCTCAAAGATTTTTCAAATGCTTGAATTATGATATTTAACAAATATTATAATTGCAGATCCCATACCTTCACGGCTTTAAGAAACCAACAAATCTCAACATCAGTCAACCAACATAATTAGTAACTTATATATACCAGATATGTATCTTCATAGCAAAGTCAAGTAAGCATGATGAGTTTAAGTTCGAAGATACCATCTATGGTTACGATAAGGAGTTGGCAGGATGTTAGAGGGGTGTTTGGTTGATGGATTATGGATAGATGGCTCTATGCAGTTAGTGAAGCCATTCTGTATGGAAACCTAATTACCATTTGTTTAGTGAGTCATGAAAAACTTGACTACTTTACAAATGGTTATGTGGGTTGCCTCATATCAGTCAAGGAAATGTTAACAGTACTCGAGTGTCTTTGGCGATGATGTAAAAAATTGGGTAAGGCGATGGTTCAATGGAAGCTTCAAGTACATGCAAACAGATGGCGGGTTTGTAGCACAAACTTAAGAGTTGTGATCACGGGGAAAAAGCGGAGTTGTTGATCATGTACATGTTCTATTTCAAAATATATTCAAACTATGTGCAACCAAATGTTTTTTTCAATTGTTAAACATGCATTCTGGATTTTGGTATATTTGTATGATTGAAGAAGTCTGATCAGTTGTATTGTTGCGCTTAGCTTGATGAATGTCATGGAAAAGTTTAGTGTTAAGATTTTGGTTACAACAAGAAATGACAAGTGGTAAATGTCATATGTAGCTAGCGTGTCATTCTTGCAAGCTGTTAAGTTGTTACATTATTGGCATACATAGATGTTTATATTACTTGGATGAAGCCTTATTGAATAGGATCTCCAAATCAGTTTAAGTGATGGTGTATATCCAGTGTTTGGTTCTTTTCTTACTCCTACTTTTGGTGTTTCAATCACCGTAGCTTCTGGAGCTCCGACTATCCCAGTATTTGGTACCTCAGGCCCTCCTGCGTTTGCTGCCTCAAGCACTCCAGCGTCTGACTCTTTGCACACTCCTACTTTTGATGCTATTGACTTTTCTTTCAGTTTCTCATTTAGTCCAATGTTTGGTCTATCACGAACTGCATTTGGCGCCATCCGAGCATCGATAACAACATATGATCATTCTTACTACAGTTAACCCGTTATGGTAACAATTCTAAAGCTTTGATGCCATCTAAGAATGATGCCATCTGAGAATGATCATATGTTGTTATCGATGACTTGTGTTAACCCGCTTTGATGCCATCTGAGAATGATCATGACTTGTGTTAACACTTACTTGTATTTTAGATGGCATCAAAGCGGGTTAACACAAGTCATGGATGGAATTAAATAAATCAAGTTTTATACAATTACCATTTATTTTGTTACTGCTCTTTGTTCTTCAATATCACAAGTCATGGATGGGAAATTTTGCCCATTTATGTCCTAAAGCTGGCGCAAATCTACTTGATAAATGATATTGCTATTATACATATTAACACAATTGTCTTTGTTTATTTATGCATACAGGTTTTAGTCATTTATGTACATTGCTAACATCAAGAAATAGAATAATCGATAGTCCAACAGATATAACTAATACTGTAAATTTATAAAATGATATTCATAAATGTCTAAATTCCAATCTAAAAATACTGAAAATATCATTCTAAAATACAAATAAGTGTAATAATAGTACTAATACTATTATAAAAATAATTACATAATACATAAATTATATGATCCAAAATAAATAAGTAACATACAATTTAAATTTAACAACAACTAACAAGTCGTCACTGTCAATTTATTATTACGTACGTTAAAAATATTAAAAATCACTGATATCAGTATATGGTTAAATTAAAATGTAAAATTACAAGCGGGCTTCGAAACCTAGTGTATATATATATATATAAATAATATATATATAATATATATATATATATATATATATATATATATAATATATTATTATATATATTACTTAAAGTTTATAATTATGTATTTAATTAATTAAAATTAACATAACATGCTTGAGAAATTATTATAATAATGTTAGTGGAGAAAATATAATATTATAATTTTATTTATATAATAATATTAATTTTTAAGTATTTGAAAGAATACTTTGTAGTTAGAAAACTATGTAAGTATTTAGCAAAAATACTCTAAGTGTCATAATTTTTATAAAATTTGGGCATGACCCGTTCGTTTATTCAACGTTTCTATTTTTCTCAAGTGTTCAATTTCTCAATTAAACCACTTTTACTTTATTTCTAAAATTTAGTACGTATAAACTATATTTTTCATATTGATATATTATCGATAATTCGTCATACGTTACAAAAATAACCATTGCGGAGTTCAAATATATGTAAAAACCATTTTCGTCATCCGAAATGTTTATTGGGGCGAAATTCACTATTGGGCCCATTAGCTCAAAAATTAGCCAAACCATTTAATCCGGATTTATATCGTTATATGATCAAAATTAATTTCTACACGTCCGATAATAATTTTTGGTCAAAAAGTCAAAGTTGGAAAAATATTTGTTGGGCTCGGCCACTGTCACCGAATGCCTATTGGGCCCAAAATATTAGTCTTGGCCCAAAATCCATTTTTAGTGTTTATAATTATATATATCTAAACATAATTAACACTTTTAATTATGTTTACTTCTTTAAAATATCAAGTTTGGTCAAAATTATTTTTATCCAACTAAAAATAATGTATGTCGACCCAAAATAATTAATTTCACCAAATATTGTATTTTCAACTAATTAATTATAATTAGTTACGGTTAATTCGATATATAATTAATTATAATATTTCAAGTAAAAATCTTACCATTTCACCACTTGAGCCAAAATTTTATGTTTTTTAAAACTCCAATAATTTCATAATTATTATTGTAGCCGATTTATGCATATACACATAAAAGTGTATATTTCGTCTTAAACTCGGGTAATTAGCATAAATTACATTTGTATCACCAAATTAGTACCACAAGCAACAAGATTTACCACACAAGCAAGAAATATTCATATGACTACATATCATTTAATGTAGGTCGAAACACATGCATGTAACACAATCTATATATATTTTTCATCTTGACAAAATATATACATTTAGCACTTGGTAACATCTTTGATCATCATAAAAACATGAAATAAACAAGATTGAAAAGTTTTGATGAATCCTTACAATGGTTGTGAAGTTAACGTGGCTAGGAGGACAAGAAAAGACCCAAATCACCTTCTAATTAACCCAAACTCTTGATTTTACACCTAATTATATCTTGATCTTCAAAAATTATTTGTGAATATGTGTGTGTGTATGTTTCGCCCAAGAGAAGAAGAGAAGGGAGTTTTGGATGAGAAAATGATGAAGAATAACTAGTTAAATGGGTAGTTGGATATTAGATTTGGGTAAAGGGGTGTGTTGTGGTTAAAAGGGTTTTAGGTGGTTAAAAGAGTTAATCACATGTGGTATAAATAATTAGTGGATGGTGACTAGGCTATGAGTGGCTGAATTTTGGAGTATCCTAGGAGGGGGAAAGATATTTTCACTCCTCGTTGGTGTATCGTGTGTCGGTTTAAGCTTAAACGTAACCGTAATGTCCCGGTTTGACGTTT
>LBNU01007092.1:232731-263107 GCA_014162995.1 Artemisia annua
GTTGGGATCAAGGATGTTACCACCTTCCATGATGGCGGATGGTAAAGGTTACGAACAAAAACACAAAGAAATAAGATAGACTAAAGAAATCCTAGAAAAATAAAATAAAAATCTCACTAGAAAGGAATCTAGTGAGTAGACCTAATAAAATAAAAATTCTACCTAAACAATAACTACCTAATCTAGTGAGTAGACCTAATAGAAAGGAATCTTGTGACCTTACAACAGGTTTTACCTCTCGAGGGATCTCAAGAGGCTTACAACCCCACCAGGCAGTGTACCTGACCGATGTAGTATAGGATAGTGGTAAGTACGGGGGATTGATCGTTCTCTCACAGGGAATAGTGTTCCTTAGGATAGAAAAACTACTCTAATAGGTCTAAGGGTGAAGGAAGATTCTTTTTGTATTTTTATATTTTTAGGAAAGCAAGTAAAATCTCGGTTTTGAAGGAGTGGGCGGAATTAGTTGCTAGTCAACTAACCCAAAATAACTACAATTGCAAAAGAAAATAAAATAACTAAACTATTTGGTTGTGAAAACTATATGAAGAAAAGTTGTGTTTACTTAGACTTCATTACTCCCTAACTATCTTTTACCGGTTAATTGATATGTATGTTACTTGTGTGGATGAAGGGTGTATTCCTAATAACTCATGGAGTGGCATATACATCTCTCCAATTCTATGAGCTCTTATCTCCTCCTATGCCATGCACGGCACAACCATAGGGATTTTAAATAGTGGCTCATGCGTTAAATACTACCTTAATAGCCTAGTATGCCTTGGCTACATGTTTCCCAAGACGTTCAAGCACGTTACCATAAAGGAGGTTGGCCAGTTTTCTTGAGCCTAACATTGATGGAACAATCATCCCAACAAACAACAACACATCAATTAACCAATAATTAATAGTTAGGTTTCATTAGATCTAAGCAAACACAAGAGAATTTAGCTACACATGTTAATTAAAAGACAAGCAAAAGAGATAATCAACCAACACATAGACATATTGATTGAATTAAAGTGAAGACTTATCTTTAATTAAGCATGAGGGTTCCAAGGGTTGGAAACCCTAAAAAGTATAGAAAATTCTTCTAGGGTTTGGTGCCAAAAGTTCTCCACAAAGTTCCACACCTAATGAATGAAAAATAGAAAACTATATATAGACTTTTACACTCTGACGGCGTCAGGTTATAGGGTCTGACGCCGTCAGCCCGCCGCCATTAGGTTTCTCGGATGGCCTAGATCCACTTCTGACGCCGTCACCCTTTGTTGCCTTCTGGGCCGTCACTCTTTAAAACATAATTTGACGGCCTACACCTATTAACACCTGACGGCGTCAGGTGTAAAATTCCCAAATCTTTCTGGCCCATCATTTGTAAAATGGTTTCCACTCCTTTATCAAGGTTTGCTGACGGCGTCACCTTGTGACTCTGACGCCGTCAGGTAGTAATTCCAGCTTCTTTTGAGACTTTGTCGTTTTCTTCACTTTTATGCTCCAAAAATGTCCAAAAATGCATGTTTTCCAGATTTCCTCTCAAAAGTACCTAAAATGACAAAAGGAATGATTTAGGGCAATATTTGATCACATTTATACGAATTAGGGCTTAAATGACCCCATAAAAGCGTAACACTTTTCGTCTCATCACCGATCGCCGACTTGTTGGATAAAGATGGAGATAACCAACTTCCTGACCTTGATCGTGTTCACGAAACTACCAAGGAGATCGTCCGAATATGAAATGGAGAGGTAAGCTGCTCGTGAATTCTTAGAAACCCTGATAATGTGAACCTATCGAATCCTCGGATAAAGCCTTGATTAAGCTTAAAGATTCACCATGAAAATGTATGAAGCAATTAGTAAACGTAACAAGCTTAATCCCAGCTCTATTAATCCTTTCAAGTTCTTGCTAGAGTTAGATCGGTAGCTCACCGGCTCGAGCTACCATCAGGACTCAGCAACACTCACGACATTCTCATGTCTACAATCTAAGTGATAACTTGCTGACGAAACAATTGTTTTCCCTCCGGGAAGGATCCAGACTTACGAATATTCAAACCTTGTTGAGAGACTTATCGAAATCATGAATCCTTGTTGTATCGATCCTTTTAGATCCTTGCTAGGGTCAAACTGGTAGCTCACCGATTTAAGCTGCTGTCGGAACTCAGTTGCATTCCCGACATTTCACATACGAAATCTGAAGATATGACTTGCCAATGAGGAAGTTGTTATCCCTCTGGGAGAAATCCCGATCTTAGAATGTTCAAACTTTGTTGACCTATCGAAATCGTGAACCATGGAGATTAGACGACTTCAGTAAAGTCGTATCCCTATCGGCAAAGTTCATCGAAACTTGCGGAAAAGATCCTAAATTCACGTGAGAAGGTGAAGATGAAATCTCGTGCGTATATGCTCATTTCTTTTAGACCTTAACAGGTAACTTGAATTGAATCGTATGGACATGATTCTTTTTAAGGAGGTGAGGCTGTGACAACCCGCAAAATTCATCCCATGTCCTATTCGGAGAAACGATCATTTATTTTGAGTTTGGTATTGTTTGTGAGAAACTAGGAGTATTGATATTCACTTTTATCGGAAATATTGTTCTGAGCACATTGGTGTTATTCCTGTATCGTGAATCTTTCGTTTACTCGCCTAAACGAACCCCGAACCTTGTTTCGTGAGAGATTCGATAAACTACAACATTGGTCCCTGGAAGTTAGTTATCCCGCCGCCCCTTAACTTTAACCTAATGACCGAATGGTCCCTTGACTTGCTAACTCTAAAACCACCCTATAAAAGCCCCACTTATAATTAATTCTTTCATTTTTAGGGTTTTGATTTCCCTTTTTCCTCTCATCAGCCGCCCACTCTCTCTCTTCTTCTCCGGCTATCCGGCCAAGTTCCGGCCACACCGCTGGTTAAATAAACTCACCGCCACCATCCCTACAATCCCCATCTCATTTCCTTCATTTTGATATACTCCACGCACGATAAAACTCACTCTAACACCTTTTTCATTTGAATCTCAGTCTCAAATCATCACCACCACCATGGTGCCACCGCCAACCACCACCATTTCCATCTTCTCTTGAAGGTTTTGAAGATATTAGTGATAGAATTTTGAAGGCTTTTGTTTTGGTTCGAGTCTGTGACCACCGTGAGCCACAGCCACCACGGCTGTCATCNGATATACTCCACGCACGATAAAACTCACTCTAACACCTTTTTCATTTGAATCTCAGTCTCAAATCATCACCACCACCATGGTGCCACCGCCAACCACCACCATTTCCATCTTCTCTTGAAGGTTTTGAAGATATTAGTAATAGAATTTCGAAGGCTTTTGTTTTGGTTCGAGTCTGTGACCATCGTGAGCCACAGCCACCACGGTTGTCATCATCACCATCGCTACCTCTCTTTCATCTCTCTTTCTTTCTTTCTTATCCCTTTGGTAAGCTCAACACCCATTTCATTTTGTTTATCTTCTTATTCAGATTGTTGGATTTAAAACAGGTTGTTATAGTTTTTCGTGGATCTAAACTAATCAAAACAAGTTATTAAGCTTTTATGGATATTAATTTGGTTAAGCGTGGTTAAAATGTGGACCTCAAAACGTGTTAAACAAAATAATAAGAATTCATATGGTGGGTTTGGTAAACAGGTCGAGCCGTATCCCGACAAGAGATTTCTGTTTTGACTATGGTTTTAATCTTGGTTAAACAACATTAATATCGGTTTACTTATGGTTTTCTTATTTGTTTGATTTTGAGCTCGGTTCAGATGTGAGTTAGCTTATTATCTGTGTTGCTCATTTGAGTTGTTCGGATTCAGCGAGAACACCATATAGGTGTTGTTTTGTTTTGACTTTTGGTCCAAGGGGAACACAACAGATTAGAGGGTGTTGTGTTTGTTTGCTTCATATTTTTGATTATTGTATGTGGAATATACTGATTTTAGAGTCTGTGGTAAAGATTAGTTGCGTGTTTTTGGGTGTAAGGTGAAACCCACATAGGGTGTATTTTGTCAACAGTCAAGTTAGGGTATTAGTTTATTTTGCTAATGATATGTCAAAACATTTTGAGAGTGTCTTTGTTTATAAAATAAAGGGAAAAATCTTTTTTAATGTATTAAACTTGTCACAAAAATCACTTTCATGTAGCGTACAAAAAAAATAGCTTTCTGATGTACTGAACTTTCATTTTTTGTCTTTTTTGATGGATTTTCGTACTTTTTTCTGACTATTTTGCCCTTGGAATTTCAATATTTTCAGGGGCAAAAATGTCAATAATACATCAAAAAGGCCAAAAAAATGAAGTTCAGTGCATCAAAAAGCTATTTTTTTTGTTCGCTACACGAAAGTGATTTTTGTGATAAGTTTAATACATTTTTAAAGATTTTTCCCTAAAATAAATAGGGTGTTGGAATTTAATTGGTATTAAGTTTATTGTGTGATAATAGTTATCGGATTAAATGGTCAAGCGATACCTAATTGGTTTTACTTTGGTGCTCTTGATACATTTCGGATTATAGATTATGGGATTGTGACTTGAATTTGGATAACATGAATACTTAACGGATTTAGTGATTGGGACTTTGACTCTGATTATTGGATAAATACTAGACTTGTATTGACATTTTGGACATTGGATATTGGACAAATTGAACTTATTGGACTTGAACCGAATACATATATTAGACTCAATACGAATTTAATATATTTGATTCGCAACGAATACACAATAAGTAAATAATATCTAATAATCAATAAATACACTTCATAATTTTCTATTAAACTATCGGGAAATACTATTTTGGAGAATTGAGTTTATTTAAAGTCTTTTGACTTGGGAAGGTTGTATAAATGGACGCATCATGCCGAAATTTATAAAACTTTCTAAACTTACATTTTTATTTTTAATCCTTTTTAAGATTATTTTTATAAAACCCGACAAAGAATTTAAATGAATAGTTTTATTTAAACTTTAAAACACTTTTCATATTTGAATTATTAACTTGTAACATTCTTATAAAACTTGTTGGATTATTCTAAACTATTGGGGATTAGTGAATAAATACCGAAACTTACAAATTGACCTATTTTATATTAAATAGTTAATAGTCATCATTTTCTATATTTTCTTTGATTAACTCGAGTTGTTAGTATTTCTTGATCTTGATAAGGTCGTTTCTTTTTGGCATGAGTTTAGTCAGTATCTATCGACTATGCCGATATCTCTTCCTCTTTGGCGTGAGTTGTATGTTGAAGTCCTTATCATCTTGGCGTGAGTTGCATTTTGAGTCTATGTCTTCTTACCACACCACACGAATCGTTGATACTAGACTTTTATAAGTAATGATTTGAGTAATCCACGAAAACTATGACACATTGTCTTTTATAGACTTTATTATTGTACGAGCTATATTTTGAGATAATCGTATGCGTATTAGGATGTACCCTCGTGTTCGTACTACTTGGTGCCGTCGTGCCCATCTTTTGGATATCGTTGTGATTAGCTATAGATGCCAAGTTGTGTCGGTCGTGATCTTTGCATTGCTGTGGCTAAGGTGAGTTCATAGCCCCCTACTTTTAAACAAGTTTTCATAACTATTTTTGGGGGAGAATACATGCTCTTTTAACTAAACTCAATGATTGATTATTTGAATATGTGAACGGTTTGATTAAGATTTGATTGATTGATTGATTAATTTACCGATATACTTGATTTGGATATTCGAAGGCATTATGTGTTTACCTGATTTATATATGAGAGCTTCCTAGCTCAAACTATTTTCTTGGACCTGCTACTATTTTTGATTGTTAGTGCGTGTAGACTAGATATGGTTAGATAATATGAATGGTTATTGGAAGTTATATCAACCCTAGTCGCACATAGCAAATCTTGTTATTGCGTATGGATTAGATATGGTTAGATAATATGAATGGTTATTGGAAGTTATATCAACCCTAGTCGCACACAGAAAATCTTGTTATTGCGTGTGGATTAGATATGGTTAGATAATATGAATGATTATTGGAAGTTATATCAACCCTAGTCGCACACACCAAATCTTGTTATTGCGTGTGGATTAGATATGGTTAGATAATATGAATGGTTATCGTATGAGATTATACGATGGGCAATAGTGTGCACCTAGTCACACATAGCTCTTAAACTCTTCAGGTCCACAACTGTTTTATAACTTAAACCTATGAACTCACCGGCGTAAGCTGACCTTTAGCATGTATTCTCAGGTTTAAGGCGATAGCTCACTATTTGAAGGCGCTTGGCAAGGGGCATGGTCATAGGCGACTCTGATGAATATTTGAGACCACTTCAATTATTTTTTGGGCCTATTTCCGCATCATTTTCATAGCATGTAAACTATATGCTTTTACATAACAGCTTTTATTATAAATAAATGAAATAAAAACCATTCTTTGTTCCTTGTGTTGTGATACTAATTTCGTAGCACCCCAATGCATGTATGCTTCCGCTAGACCCGAATTTTGGGGGCGTTACATCTATAAATTACAACAATAGCGTGCAAATACCATATATCCTCCTTATTATCTTAATAGATTTTTGTTAGCCTCGCTCTTTTATAAAGATACCGTCACATACGTGAATCGGACTAGATATGTAGCATGTTGTGTCCTTAGGGACTACTTATGTAGATTAGGCAAACATGTAGTATGATGAGCCTATAAATACCCCTCATGACTATCCATGAGGGGTGTGGGAAATTGTGTAATTATTCTTTTATTGTTAATATATTCCATTTTCTTCACCCTCTCTATACTTTCTCTCACTAAAAGATGAATCTTTTCATCTTCTTTGATCAACCTAGACCTCCCGAACCACATAAATCTTGTATCTTTTCGATCCTACAATTGGTATAAGGAGCCAGGTTGCTATACTTTGTTGATTTTTAGTGGTTCGCACATGTTTTAAGTTGTCCATACTATTATGTTTTCAGATCTGAGCAATTTTTTTTTTAATCATATCTGGTAAACTTTTTAACAGCTTTAACATGTTTTCTATCATAACCTGTGAACTTTTTTATGGTCAAACATATCAGATCTGGTGGGTTTATTGGTAAAAATATCATTTTTATGGGTCTCGTTTTCTGGGTTTTTCTGGGTAGAGTTGAAGATCTTCGAGTAAGAGATGAATTTTATCGAGTAAGCAACTCATTTTATGAGTTTTTTTCGAGTAAGCCTTGAAGATTATCGAGTAAGCTTCCTGCTAATCGAGTAAGGTTCAGACTATCGAGTAAGGTTCTTTTTATGGTCAGTTAGCCTTTTCCTTATCGTATATCGAGTAAGGATTTTACTAGGTTACTTCTGAACCAAACTATACTCGGTTAACTTTTAATTATCGAGTAAGGAAAACCTTGGACTCATCGAGTAAGAAAATTAGACCTCAGATCTATCTCTCTTCATTGGTCAAGAAAAGTTAAAACAAAAGAAAAAAGATGAAGGTGAAGATATGTAGAAGACCAAGACCATACACCAAATACTTATGAACCTCAGGTTCAATCCATCATCAGTCCAAGAATTAAACTAAAGAAAAAGAACTTGAGCGAAAACCAGTCCAACATCCATCACTACCTAAGTACCTAACCCATCGACAACAACACCTACAGCCAACTCCAAATCTACCTAACTCATCACCATATCAGAACCTTCAACAAGACTCGTATTAAAAACAAAACATCACACAAGAAAGCTAATCGATCTCAGAACAGTTCAAAGTTGTTTCCAATCCTTAAAAGATTTTTTTTCTTTAAACTTGTATCATCAGAGATCTATGTATTGAAGACTTATCTTCATTTTCTATACGAACAATTAGAGAAGATATATGACTATAAAGTCACTATCTTTCTTGGTTCATTCAAACCACAACAACACAAATTAACACCTACCTGAGACCCCTTATTGAAAGGATCTTGAAGCCTTCTTAATGATTTCTTGATTCAGAGTTAAGCAGACAATGATAAACAAGGTCACGGTATGGTAGAGATAGTGTTTGTGATGATCGAATTGAAGGATGATTGTTTCAGTCTTGGATTAGTTGTTGCGTTATATGAGATTGAAGATGAGATCGATTTGATGTGTTTTATGAAGGAGCAGACATGTTTTGGAGAGATGAGTGTGTGGTAGGCGCTTACCTTAAGATATGTGTGTAATAGGGTTAAAGTGAAATGAGGTTAGGGTTATACTTATTAAGCAGATATGAATGTTTGGACCGGATTGGACTGGATCGGGTTATCTTTTTGCTGGGCTTGTGAATCAATTATTTCATTTCTTCTTTGGACTATGAGATGGGCTGCATACATGGAATATCAATATGTCATCTAAATTCGTTTTTAGATTACAACATTTTGATAATATTTGGTAAAATGAGTGGTATTTTAGACCCAAAAATTTCACGGGGATACATTGTTCACGGCTAGAATTGGTTTGTTTAACAAAAATGACTACGGGGTTTTTGTACGATATTATTGATTTGATTTTGAAGAGGCATTTCAAAAAGTGTACTTATTTATCTCAAAGTCTAGGGGTGGTTGGATGCATGACTTTCGAAGATACTTGTTTGTGCATTCAAGGGAAATGATAGTGATTAAGACTTGGATTATCTAGTTATACCCGCTGTAAGGAGTTACATTGTAGTGCTCATGGGTTATAGCTATCACTTTAAGGAGTTACATTGTAGTACTCAGTGTCACACGCAGTTGTGGATAGTTCAAGAGGCGGAGAATTCATATACTATTTGCTGTCTTGAGTATATGTCTCTATCTATGCTTAAAGGAGTTACGTTGTAGTGCTCAGTATAGGTTCTTAGTATTTGCTGTCTTGAGTATATGTCTCTATCTATGCTTAAAGGAGTTACGTTGTAGTGCTCAGTATAGGTTCTTAGTCACACCATCGTACAAGATTAAGTCACATATCTAAGGGATGTTTACTTCATTTTCAAGTTGGTCATATCGGGCTGTCTCCACATGTGGTCATTACTATTAGCCAGTGAATTCAAAGGAGGTTCAATTAAAGGTTGGTTTGAGAGAAGTGTATTGAGAGTATATCCTATCAGCATATTCTCACAAAATTATGCTTTCATGGTCTATCTATATTGCATCAGAAGTGTAAAGTACGGGTAATTATGGCATGTACACAAAATAGTATGATGATTTCGATAAATCTCAACCATCAGGAGGGAGAAGAACATGCCAAAAGAAGTAGTGTTTCATCTCTAGTACGTTGGTTGTTCGATGGAATTGTGCTTACACTAGAACCGAAGAAGTAATAATGATGTGTACATCGGAGCGTATTACCAACCTTCTATGCAATACTATGTGAGTTATGTTGTTATGATGCTCCCCGAACGACAACCATGGTGCAAACACTTTACAATCTACTTTATCTGCTGCGTGATGAAAGAGAGTTTTCAGTTCAGGAGGGAGCAGAAGAAAGAAAAAGGCTCACTAGTTAGGAGGGAGTAATAACCTAACTAGACCATTATAGTTGAAGTTCAGAGATACAAAGACCTTTGCCGTCAGTGTCAAAGATCAAACGCCGAGATCATCGAAAGAGAGAACTTCAAGTCTGCCTCAGTATCTAGACTACAGAGACTATGCCCTTAACAACATCATCATAGTTTACTATTGTTGGAATTTAGTTGTTTATAGGTCTCATTGTAACCATTCACGTGTGACGATAACTTGGAGGGAGATTGTTAGCCTCGCTCTTTTATAAAGATAACGTCACATACGTGAATCGGACTAGATATGTAGCATGTTGTGTCCTTAGGGAATACATATGTAGATTAGGCAAACATGTAGTATGATGAGCCTATAAATACCCCTCATGACTCTCCATGAGGGGTGTGGGAAATTGTGTAATTATTCTTTCATTGTTAATATATTATATTTTCTTCACCCTCTCTCCACTTTCTCTCACTAAAAGATGAATCTTTTCATCTTCTTTGATCAACCTAGACCTCCCGAACCACATAAATCTTGTATCTTTTCGATCCTACAATTTTTCATTATAAGTTAACTAATTATCAGGAAATGGTTTAGATGGATACTTGATAAAAATTTAAACAGTTGTTCCCGTTTATTTGGTTACAAATATTAACAAAGGTTAAGAAACCAACTTCTATAATAAGCAAAGTATTTATAGAGTTTAACAAGATAAACAAGTAAGAAAGATTTACACAAGTATTTTCAACGTTTAATTTCATATTAGAGATGAATCAAAGAATTTACTAAGTTTATTTGCGGAATAATAATCTAAGTTGAATGAGAATTGTTTGAATATCTCCTCACTAAATTAAAAATAAACAAAAGTTAATGTTTAAGTAAGAACTATACTAACCACTGAATACACTCAGAGACTTAGTTCTATTTGAAGAGTAAATTCTCTTGAATGTGTTTTACATTAATAGCAACAGATAACATTTACTCCATTACAACATTATTTTATACTAGACGAGTACCCATGCATAGCAATGGGATTTTATAGCGACATATCGTTATTTGATTAAAAAAAAGTTTATAGGTTATAAACAAAAAATAATAAAAGTTTGAAGATTTGGGGATTAAACATAATGTTTTGAAACCCGGTTCGACCCGCGTGGTTCAACTGGTTGAATTGTTTCGGTCGAAAAACGGGTCGATTTAAACTGGGTCAACTTGTCGGGTTGGGTCAAAAACGGGTCAAATTAAACCAGGTCAAGCATCCGGGTTTGAAGCATCCCGGGTCACCCCGGTTTTCGACTTGTATTAATAGTTTCCTTTTGAAATATATGTTTTCAACATTTCCTTTTTTAGTTTCAACTTTTTTACTTTTCAGTTTTTTGTTCAGGTACCTTTTGACGATTAACCGGATAAAAAGATCTCGATGAGGCCTGATTCACCAGTTTGTATCGGTTTCAACGGGTCCTCTCTGGTTCATTTTCGTACGGCTTTTATTGGTTAGCCAAACTGGTGGTGACACCGGTTCCCATTTGAGCCCGTTGAACCCGTTGGTCCCGTCCGGTTTTCAAAACTAAATGTACCATCAACTTGTTAGGTTGTATGAAGCTTTGGTGTTTTATTAATTTGTATAATGTGTATAATAACATGTACTTTTCATTTTAGGGTGTTTTAAAAATAACATTAATTAGTGTATTTAATTATTTTATATTTTGGAGTAGGTTGTAGCTTTTTTAAATTGTGCATTATGAAAAAAAAAATTATACTTTTAGTAAGTGGTGTTTTAATTGGTTGTATTTAATTTGGTAGATATGCTTTTAATTGGTTGTAAAATGTGAATAAATCATTGTACTTTTAAATAATATAGTGTTTTAATAAGAGTATTTAATTTGTGTGACTAATTTACACTTAAGTTATTTTATGTTCAAATTTTAGTTTCAAATAATTGTGCTCTAAATTGATCCATATTACAGGCATAAAAGAACTAAATATATTAACGGTCATGAGTTGAGATCCCCATATACCCACCATTGTCCATAGATCTGGTGAACCAATCACAACCATCCAATCCATTTTGATCCAAAGGCAAAGATCAAATCAGCCATTTACACTTGAAGGGTAAAAATGAGAATTATATAAACTAAAAATAAGGATCGATGTTATTTTTCCCCAAAAAAAAATTAGGTCAAACATACACACATACACAAACACTCTCTCGATCCAACTCTGATTCGATAAAAAACACCACAATTCCATTCCGATTTCGCTCCGATTTAACCTCCAAAATCATGATATAAGATTGTTAATCGTTAAAAACCATTTGTTTTGATCGAATTTTTGTTCGATTGAAACATAAATCACAAGCAAAACTCGAAATAATGGATGATAATTAGTTACACGAAGCAAATTTAGTTGATGTTGTAGTTACGGATGATGAAAATTGTGTGGTGGTTTCTAATTTAGTTGATGTTCAAGTTGCAGTTGATGAAGATCAAGTGGTGGATGATGGAAACAAGGTTATGGAAGAAGTTGTTGAATATGAAGAAGAAGAAGAAAATATAGTTGTTATTCAAGGTAAATGATATGTGATTCAGCTTATTTTCTTGCTTATTTTGTTACTTATTTAGGTTTTTAGGGTTTCAAGGTAAATCACAAATGATTCGGCTTATTTTATTGCTTATTCGGCTTTTTGTTGGTTATTTTGGATATTAGCACTAGATTCTGTTCTACTNTTTGGCTCGGTTTTTGTCTGTTTCTCATATTTTCTTACCTGCATGTACAAAAACACAACAACATGGATATTTGGCATTTATGGTCGGGTTTTTGGTCTTTTTGGTCTTAATTTGGTCAAGAAAAGGTATGTGTTTAAGCACATACCACCCATGCATAATTGATAATTATGTATAAATATTATTAGTAAGGTATTATGTCTTTAACGCGTATGTGTGATATAAAGATTTTAACAAACACCATTTCATTTTCGACTCCTTCATATTAAAATGTATTCCATAAGTAATTTTTTTTATTACAAAAGGGAATGTGAATATGCACTGATCTAGTAAAAGTTAAAATTGGTCAAAGAAGTGAAAATCACATGTAAATCACATGTGATTTTCATGTAAATCACATGTGATTTTCATGTAAATCACATATGATTTGCATGAAAATCACATCTGATTTTCAACTAAATCACATGTGATTCCAGCATAAAAGTATTAATTTTGTGTGTTTCTTTTCTGTAATAAGTTTTTGCATTCTTTTGAAGATGGGTCAGTGGAATGTACTTGTAGGCCTTTTCTTCGGTTCTGATTTCTGTGTCGACACGCATTCTGTGTTTTGAAGAATCCTGATATTCATCTGTGGCCGTAAACAAAGGTGGTATTAAAGGAGCAAGTAGAAAGAATGGAAGAAAATTAGCACTTCAAGCTAGATCTAAAGCCGAAAAAGAAATGTGGATGTTTTGGAGAAAAGACTAACAAGCACACAAAGACTACATATCCGTCAGATACAAAATATATTGCAAAACTAGCAAGAATTGTTGTTGCAGCACAAACGACAAATGCTTCTTGAATATCATACTCTGTTTAGATTTCGATTTTTCATATTTTTTGTTGAAATTCAGGAAAAGTGTCACTGGTACAAAAATTTTTATCGGTCATGCCAAAAATGTGTGACAATATGCATATAGTCACACACATTTTTGTTGTTGTGTGTCACTAAAGGTCCCGCCACCGTAGGTGGCATATGGTCACATTGTTAACTTCGTGGCCTTTTCTATCGTAAAAGAGTGACCAAAACCCCGAATATGTGTGACAAATTAGGCACAAGTTTTGTTGGATTAGTCAGTATCAGTGATCGTAAACACGTTATAGTCACACAAATGTTTTTTAAGAGTAACTATTGTTCGTCCTTTGGCCACATAAATATATAATATATGTGACATTTAAGATGATTCTTTCTAGTAAATGTGTATTTTGTGTGACTATTTCCCATCCTGTGGCCACATGAATATACAATAAATTACGTTTGTGATGATTTAGTCACACAATGGGTGTTGGTTTTTTGGAGTTAGTCACATACAATTTAAAACAAAGTGGCCAGTGTTAATAAGTGTGACCATATGCTCTTTAAAGTGAACAAATGTGTATTTTGTGTGACGATTGATCATCAAATGGCCACATGAATTTTATGTTTGTGTGGCCTTTTGTAATATTTAGTCACACAACGCATGTTTGTTTTGTGTGTTTAGTCACAGACAATTAAGCAAACAGTGGCCAAAAGCGTTAATAAGTGTGACTATATGCTATTTAAAGTGAAGAAATTTGTATTTTGTGTGACAAATGATCATCCAATGGCCACATGAAGTTTATGTTTGTGTGGCCTTTTGTAATATTTAGTCACACAAACCATGTTTGTTTTGGGTATTTAGTCACATACAATTAAGCAAACAGTGGCCATAAGCGTTAATAAGTGTGACTATATGTTGTTTAAAGTGAAGAAATTTGTATTTTGTGTGACTATTGATCATCCAATGGCCACATGAAGTTTATGTTTGTGTGGCCTTTTGTAATATTTAGTCACACAAACCATGTTTGTTTTGGGTATTTAGTCACATACAATTAAGCAAAAAGTGGCCAAAAACGTTAATAAGTGTGACTATATGTTGTTTAAAGTGAAGAAATTTGTATTTTGTGTGACTATTGATCATCCAATGGTCACATGAAGTTTATGTTTGTGTGGCCTTTTGTAATACTTAGTCACACAAACCATGTTTGTTTTGTGTATTTAGTCACATACAATTAAGCAAACAGTGGCCAAAAATGTTAATAAGTGTGACCATATGATGTTTAAAGTGCAGACATGTGTGTTTTGTGTGACTAATGTTCATTCAACGGTCACGTTAATTTTTAGTTTGTGTGGCATTTTGTAATATTTAGTCACACATCGAATTAAACAAAGAGTGACCAATAATGTTAGTACTGCTAGTACTAAGTTAGTACTGCTGGAGCAGAGTTACTATTGCTAGTATATATATAAAATAGAATGTATATAAATGAAGCAAATATATATACAATTGTATTTCAAATTGAATAAAACTTGAATGTATATAAATGAACCAAATATATATACAATTGTAATGTCATATATAATCAAATTCTCAACTACCATAAGTTAAAACCTGTTGACTCTTCGCCGCCTTAGCTTGCCTTTGAAAGGTTTCACTAGACCAAATGTTTTCGCTTCGTTGGTACTAATTTTAGTCCAGGATTTTTTCTGACATCTCGTCGGACAATTGCTTGACTAGTAGATCTTTTTTTTGCCGCTCGCGTCTCTCATTAGCAAGTTGAGTTTGATGCAACTCAAGTCTTTCATCAGTTTCTTTTCTGCTTTGAGGAAGATTAAAATACCTCTTATATGTAACTCCACTGCCCAATCCTCTTGCATAACCTCCATTTCCCTTACCAAACACAACTGTCATGGCATCAGTGCCATCATCAACATTCAAGGTTCCTTACTTGATCTTTTCATCAGCTTCTTTCTGCAAAAAAAAATATGGGAAATGTTGGGATTAAAAGTTAGTACGGCTAGTACACAGTTAATGCTGCTGGTATGTAAGCATGACAATAGAATTTGTAGTCAAATTTACAAGTTTATCTACCAATGATCTAATCTCAGCATCTGGAGATTCTCCGTCTTTGTTTTCCCTTCCTTTGATCCACAATACACTACGCCATTAGTTTTACCTGTGTATAATAATCGTCCATTTCTTCCTCTATCTACTGACGTAACTCATCCTATAAACAGATGTTACGAACTGTAAGAAACCAAGACACTAATAATGCTGCATAATATAAGATATGCCAACCATGAAACAGTAAAAATATACATGGGTTAGCTTTGGTGACTGAGATGGAGCATACCCACGCCTCAATTTAATTCCAGTCCCTCGAAATGAACTGTGCCAGAAAATCCAGATGAGGGAATTTTTAGCCAGGCATCCCATGTATCATCCTCACCCGTGAAAATAGCATGTAGCCCCTGCAAGAAACAAGTAGCGTGCTTAATGGTAACTGATGACGCTCGAATTATACATATTTTGCATAGCGTTATTTGAGTTTCTATTTGATTTATAAGGACTTTCGATACTTAATTGCATGAAAATATGTTGCAGGTCCTCTTGACAAAGATCTTCACTAGTTAAAGACAAAATGTGCAAACTCGAGATAAACCTATGATAAAGCTTATTCCGGTCTTAAAGAGCGCCGGGCTTTCTTCTCAAAAGCGCCGATTACGGGGACAAGAATAAATCCATATAATCTAAGTCAAGTCAAGCAAAGTACGCCGGTTTTATAAGCCAAGCACGCCGACCTTCAGCCTCTATTAATGACCCTTTGGGCCCAAGAAAACTCTTGAAAGTCGCCGTTGTTATCACTAAGTGCGCCGACATTCCATGGGAAGCACGCCGATCTTTTGTTCATCAGCGGCGTACTTCAGTACCTGGCCAGTCAACCTCTGCCTATAAATAGAGCCTCATTTCGCCTCATTTTAGACACCAACACTGATGCGTGGGTTTTGCAACCTTTGCCCTTAGGTTTTATCTCTCAAGAGATCTTGAGAAGCTTACAACCCCCACCAGGCAGTGTACCTGACCGATGTAGTATAGTGAAGTGGCAAGTACTGGGGGATTGATCGTTCTCTTGGGGAATAATGTCGTTAGGCTTGGAAAACTACTCTAATTAGGTCTAAGGGTTGAGGGATGATTCTTTTTGTATTTTTATGTTTTATGAAAGCAAGTAAAAATATCGGTTTTTGGAAGAGTGGGCGGAATTAGTTGCTAGTCAACTAACCCAAATAACTACTTTTGCAAATAAATTAAAATAACTAGAAAAAGTAAATGGTTGTGAAACTTATATGAGAGAAATATGTGTTTACTTAGATTTCCTTACTCCCTAGCTATCTTTTATATGTTAATTGGTTTGTTGTAACTGTGTGGATGACGGGTTGTATTCCTTTAAACCATTCGTAGGGCCATGTACGATCTTCCCTAACTCTAAAGCTCCTACTTCACTCCTATGTCGAGCTGACTTAAAGCTCCTAACATGGGATTATTAGAATTCGCTCATGCATTAAATACAACCAAATAATCGTAGTACACATCCGATTCATGTTTCTTAAGACGTTCAAGCAAGTTACCGTATAGGAGGTTAGCCAGTTTTCTTAAGCCTAACATCGACTTCACCCACCCACAATAATCACAAACAAACCAACAACATATAATCAATAGCTAGGTTTCATTAGATCTAAGCAAACACAATAAAGACCTAGCCTAGCATGTTAATTGAAAGACAAGCATAAGATATAATCACACAATACATAGACATATTGAATGATTTGGAAAAGACTTATCTTCAATTAAGCATCCAAGTTTCAAGGGTGGAAAACCCTCAAAAATACAGTAGAAAAACGAGCTAGGGCTTCTTCCCAAAAGTTGCACACCAATGAATGAAAATTAGATTAATATTTATAGAATTCACAATCTGACGACATCACCTTATAGAGTGTGACGCCGTCACCTCGCCGCCAAAACACTATTCGGATTGCCCAGATCCACTTCTGACGCCGTCCCCCTTTAATCTTCTCTGGGCCGTCTCCCTTTAGCTTATAACGTGACGACCTACATCTTGTAACACGTGACGCCGTCACGTGTTAATTCTCCAAAATCTTTCTGGGGCGTCTAGTGTAAAAATCATCCACCTTGTTGTCAAAGCGTGACGCCGTCACATGGTAAAGCGTGACGCCGTCAAGTACAATTTCCAGCATATTTTGAGACTTTGTCGTTTTCTTAACTTTTATGCTCCAAAAATGTCCAAAATGCTTCCTTTTCCAGATTTCCTCTTCAAAGTACCAAAAATGACAAAAGGAACGATTTAAGGCAGTATTTGATCAAATAATTACGGATTAGGGCTTAAATGACCCCCTAAAAGTGTAACACTTTTCACCTCATCAGAACCGCAGATTCTAAAGCATAATCCTAAAAGGACAAGGTAAGAGTAGTAAGATTCAACATTGATCGCACCATATCTAATAATGTATGATTCCGTCTATCAGATACACCATTTTGTTGTGGAGTATATGGAGATGTGAGATTCTGGACAATTCCATTCTCAACTAAGAAATCTTTAAACTCTTGACTTAGGTATTCACCACCTCGATCGGAACGAAGAGCTTTAATCTTCTTTCCTAATTGCAGTTCTACTTCTGCTTTAAAAACTTTAAATGTTTCAAACACCTCATGTTTATGTTTAAGTAAATAAACATAACCAAAACGGCTAAAATCATCTATAAAAGTTAAGAAGTAGACAGCACCTCTCCTTGACACATGTTTAAGTGGTCCACACACATCAGTATGTATTAAACCAAGTAGATCAGAAGCCCTTTCCATATTGCTATGAAAAGTTTTCTTCGTCATCTTCCCAGATATACAAGACTCACACTTATCATATGATTCACCATTGATAGTTTTCAAAAGCCCATCACGTTGTAGCTTTTCCATGCAAGTCTTGCCTGTATGAGCAAGTCTACGGTGCCAAAGGTAAGACGAATTCAAGTCATACTTCATTCTCTTACTTATGCTATACATTGAATTATCATTGTTGGAAATATTATCATTCATATCAATTTCAAACATACCATTCACAGCAACAGCATTAAAATAAAATACACCATTTAAAGAAACAGAAATTTTATTGCCATCAATAGTATGAGTAAAACCAAGATCCAACAAACATGAAAAGGAAGCAACACCCCTATCAATAGAAGGTGTATAATGGCAATTGTTTAAAATCAGTACTAAACCAGAAGGTAAAACTAAATTAAACACTCCTATGGCTACAACAACTGCTTGTGCTCCATTGCCCACTTGCAGAAATTGCTCCCCATAAGATAGTCTCCTTTCGTCTCTAAACCCCTGTAGTGTATTACAAATGTTAATACCACATCCAGTATCATATACCTAGGAACTTATTTTATTTGATAAAGTGAATAATTCAATAACAAATAGATAACCTGAAGTGCTGGTGCCCACGTGCCCAGTCTTCTTGATCCTATTTGCTCGCAATTCATCGAGATAAAGAGGGCAGTTCCTCTTCCAGTGACCCACTACATTGCAGTAGTGGCACCCTTGATCCTTCTTCGGATTATCCTTCTTGACAGAAGGAGGGTTTTTCTTGGGTTGAGGAGGTTGATAAGCCATAACCTGCTTAACCTTATCAGCCTTTCCTTTTCCCTTACCCTTCTTCTTTTTCGCATTTGGCTTGTTAATTCTACCCCCTTGAATAGCAAGTACCTGGGGTGTAGTATCCTTTGGTGGTAAACCTTTCTCATAATCAATGAGCAGTGCGTGCAATTCACTCACTGTCTTCCCCATGCAATGCATATTGAAATGCCTAACAAAACCACTGAATTCCTTGTTAAGGGATCTATTGATTAAGTTAACATTCATATCATTGTCATAGGGTTTAACGGGTGTTTGTAATCGATCCGTGTAACTTTTCATTTTCAATACATGTGCACTCACAAGTTCACCATCAGCCTGCTTACAACCGTGTAGAGATTCCATTAAATCGTAAAGTTCTACATTTGCTGGTTTTCTCATAGAGTTTTTGAAGTTCTGTTATCATGTCCATGGGGAAGTATTCTTCAAATTGCCTTTGTAGAGCAGGTGTCATCCCTCCCAACATTAAACAGGCTACATCAATATGCGTCTTATAAGCTTCTTTCCAAGTGGCTTTCATTGCAGGAGTTGCATCTGGGCTAGTTGGTTCAGCAGGACGGCGTTTTTAGTATCTCAAGTTGGTCAGTCACTAGCAAGATAATCGTGAGTGAACGATACCATTCATTTAAATTATCTGTGCCAGTCAATTTTTCTCGTTCAAAGTGTGCCTTGAACACAGAACTCAAAGTGGTGTTATTAGTTTGAGCCATATCTACAGATAAAGAAAGTTCAAATCATTAGTATTTTCGATAATACAATTTTTCAGGAAAATAAAATACCCAAGGAAATAAAATCCATAGAATTTTCTTGAAAACTAGGATCCACATAAACATAGTTTCATCACATAGTTTCATCTGAATGCCTTGATTCCAAGCTCTCACTTCCTACTCAATTTAAGTCGTCTAATTTAAAAACTGCAAACTCTCATAATTCCATTGCATTTAGTTGATCTGCTAGTAATGAAATTATAAAGTTCACCTCTCCATTGTAATCTAGCCAAGCTCTCACATGACGTAAATCACAACTTCAAGTGTTCTTTAATTAGATGGCATTTGACTTAATTTTAAGGGTAGTAATTTTGATGTGTTTAATCAAAATAATGTATGAAGAAGCATGCATACAACTTCATAACATTGGTGTTTACAAAACAATTTTATTTACCAATTCACTAAGATCAAAATAACAAAGCTTTGATTGAGGTATTGGGTTCACCAATCAAAGAATTACCTACAATTATCATCCACTATATCGTACTTTTGCATAAGTCCTAAGACTTAGTGTTTCGGATAATCATAGTGGAATTGAGGTCAATTAGCCCTTAAGTTGATATTGTACATAGAATAGTGGTACTAAGTAAGTTCAATTTGACGCACAAGTGAGCGTAGAAACCCGGTAGGAGCGAATCTCTTAAAAAACCCGTTTCCACTAGAGCTCACCTTATAGTTTGTCAAATCAAGTCCGCCTTTCGACCATTCATAAAAAAACATCACTCCATTAAACTTTGATATTTTGATTCTTAAATTAACCAAAACAAATTTCGCCAAATATTTAGCCTATATTATTTTTCTATCCAAAAAACTACCCTTTTGTTTATAAACATATCTTTACAATGAATAAACAAAAACACAAGTAATATAAATAAAAAATAAAATAACTAAGTAAATAAACATAACATAAACATTAAATATGTATAAAACATGTAGCCACATGCAAACTTAATTTCATAATCCTATTAAAAATCAATTCTAGGTTTTCTTAACACATAATTGATTCCTTAATATTGGAGTCTTCCCCAATTCGGTATCTATCAATTAATTTACAGGTACAATCTTAACAATTAAAAAAATATGACATTGAATCCATGCTAAACATGCATGTTTTCATGGATTCCACATAACAATTATTGCATATAGTCACAAGAACGTTTACATAAACACATAAACATGTTTATTTGGGTTTCTAATCAATTTAAACATCAAAATCCAAAAACCCTAAAAAATTCGATAAAAAAAATTAGGTTTTTGATTTTTATAAACCCTAAATCCAAAAATATGTACAAAAACAATCAAAATTCATTTTTTATGTGTTTTGGTAATTAATTACACATTATAACCGCTCATAATGCCACTGTTAAAATTTTATACTCATGTCATACATATACAAACAATAACATCAAGTAAGCATAGCAGAAGCAATTAGGATCATATAATGTATAACTAATTAACCAAACATAATAGTAAACGTACCTTTTGATTCTAGCCCGAACAAGAATCAATTTGTGCAATTTTTCAAATCAAGAACCCTAATTAGGGTTTATAGGATTATAAGAATTATCCCTTACCAATTTTGTAATTCAATCCAAGAATCAAACAATAGTGTGTTTGATTCACATTTTTGTACAAGTATATGGAACAAATAACCTTGAGTTTGCTTATATAGGTGAAGTAACATGGAGTCCTAGGCACGAAGGAGGTGCCTCCTTTGTGTGCCGATCGGTTTAGGGTTCCCAAGGGAATTCCGGAACCTTCTTGACCTACCAATTATTTACAAATATTTACTTTCCTTTTATTCGTCTAACGGTCGTTAGCCTTTTCCGTTAAATACTAAAGATCGTTACATGTTTTGTTTATTAATAATTATTCTTAACATTTATAATAATTATTATTCATTTACTCTTCGTATGTAAAGTGTGCAATCCTGTGATCTTGAGTTCGATCCTAACACACGTCTATTATTTTATGTCTATAAAACTAACACTTTGTTACTGCTAAGAACACACCCCACGTACCAATTGTTTTAGTTTATTATGAATCGGCTTCAAGGTCTCAAGATGAGGTCTCGGGTAAGTATTGTGTCTTGATTTATGTTAGTTTCTTGTTAGCCGAAAGAAAGACATGGATAAAACAAATTTATTATAATCCTTCTATATTTTTTCGGATATTAAAAGAAGCTCAATAACGATCTGTGATGTGTGTATGTTCAAACTTAAAATCTTTAAAGATTATTACTTAAGTTGAACACCAACTGAGATCTTGTTGTTGGTTTAGAGATGAGATGTAGCTGAGTAGCTTTTGTTTGTTGACTATTACTATTCGTGATGTTGTTGGGATTTAGAAGTATATTGTAGTGGGTCTTGGTTTCATCTATACGAAGTAACATGGTTTCGTTTTCGGCTCTTGGTTTCAATATCTATAAAACAGATCTTGAAAATGATATACGATAGTTATGGTTTCGGGTCTTGGTTTCACAATCTATAAAACAGATCTTGAAAGTAGTTACTGTGAGAGTTGATTCTTGGTTTCACGATTGTGAGGGTTTGTTTATGCTATTTATAAGCTCATTTTGCTAGAGATGAAGTCTAAAAGTTTAATTTATTGTTGACTTAGTGCACAAATTATTGCTTTCCATTTAGCTTTATTTAAAACATTTAGGATGATATGAGCAAGTATAAGGTACCTTTAAGACTCCACATTTATTATTGTTATTATAGAACTGGAATTGTTTGGTGTTTTAAGTGCTTCGAAGATGGTTCGGATTCTTTTTGCTTGTAACTGCAGGATGTTTTGATACATGTGTGCAAGCTTTAAGACTCCCAATTTAATATGGTAACCGAATATTTTAGTAGTGTAGATTATATGTATTTAATTTTCATGATTATCAGAGAAAATAATAATTTAATTAGTTTTGACCAACTTTAAATTTACATTTTATAATTAGTAATTCTTGGAACGTACTTATATTATATGGATAATTTTTAAGACATGTTGATGTACTCTTTTTAAAGCAGTAAGATATTGATGTAGTATGCCAAAGCGAATTCAGTTAGACCCTAATCCAATAGTAGATAAACGAGGCAAGCCTCAAGGGAATAAAACCCATATAAGAGATAAAACTCTAAAAAGTTAATTATATTAATATATTAATATTCCAAGATATTCCATACAATGATAATAAGCCCTATATTTGTGGGGAAGTAAAACTTGTAGAGAAAGAAACCTAATTTTAGTATTAAAAAAACGAATTAAACTAATAAGAGAAGATTTTGGATACGATGTCTCTATGGCGTAGAGAGGTGTTCGTCTCTACGGTGTAGAGACGTTAAGTGATGCAGGTTTTACCGACCAGGTTTTATAATTTATAAGTTGCTCGTTTACCTAAGGTCTACCTAATGCACTATCGGGCAGTGTACCCGGTCGTGTGAGGTATAGCTAGTTGGTAAAGCCGAGGTCATCCCAAGAGCTATGCGTGTGGAGTCTATCTAAGTTTAGTGTCACGTTTAAAAGGGGGTTTATGATTGTAGAGATTAATTAACTAATAAATGTAAATGACAAGACAAGTAAATAAATGAAAGGAAATCAATAGGGAGAAGTGATAACGCTCAAAGTTAACATGTTTTTAGTCGCATTATTGTTGGTTTTTCATAAGGAAATTGGTCATATTTGTATATATTTGTTACTTAATCGTGGAAAAGTATTTATGCATGCAAATATAGCCAAAAGCAGGTAAAAGAGATTAAAAGATGAAGAAATGAAGTGATCATGCACATTTGGAGAGTTTCGAGAAGAAGGAAAAAGAAAGGAACGACGCATGGACAAAAGGATTTGATAAAGACAGGCTTACTACACATATTTATCAAGGAAATATCAAGTTCTAATGAATAAAGTCATGCCACGAAGAAAGATAACGCATGCAACGTGAAACGACAAAGAAAAGACAAAAGAATATATTTCAGACAACATCCAACTGATCGGATACAACCCGCATCCGATTCGGTTGGACACGACCAAAATACTACCATCCGATCGGATGGAGCTCAAAGCGATCGGATGGCAGTAACTGCTGTTACAAGTTTTTCATTTATGGCTACATTTACTCCCCATAATCATGTGTGGCTGATCATTTCTACATAATAACTCATTGAGGACGTTTTTACTTGAAGGATAAGTGTCATTAGGCTATATAATGACTACTTAGGGTCTAGATTACATGTACCATCAAATATCCAACAAAGTGTTACACCAAATATTATTAGTTCATCTTATATTGCCTGAAAGTTTACTAAGTGTTGTGAAAACGTCCAGAAAGTGTTGAGTTCGAGTCTCAAGCCTTGGTTCGAGTTTGGAGTTGTTTACTTACGTTAGTGAACAATTGGAGGAGTGTGGTTGCTATAGTTCCATAAGTTTATTTATTGTAATTCTCAAGCTAGGTACACCTTGATACTTATATGAACAATTGTTACTTTGAGTTTAATGAAAGTTTTCTTATTTACTTGTGTTTTAATATGATTGCTATGGAGTAATTTGTGATATACTTGTGTGTATGATGTGATTGGTTATTGAGTATTCTTTTATTAAAAAGGTGATGCATGAAAACTTATCTATTTTATGAGTTTGTTGAAGTAACATCTAATCTTGCTTAATTTGTTGGTAAAAACAATCTTTGGAAAAATAGGTCCGAAAGGAGTTTCAACTTGTTTTTATTCCAAAACATTTGTGCACGAATTAGTATGGAATATGATGCTTGACACCCATCTTATTTACTTGTTAAAATGGATTTGAGAAGATTTCATCACGAAAAAGGACCGAAAAGATTCGTAGGAATTCATAAGAAAAGAATTGATTTTCAAAACAACCATGTGATTATAGAATTGTCATACTAATTTGATATATCCGAAAGGAGTCATTTAGGTGATAGAATTCTTAGTGGTAGTTAAAACATGACATACATCATAGATTGAATAATTACTCATTTTTAGTTGCGCATCATAACAAGTTTTACACCAAACTTTATACTTAAATTTCCATGATACTCCTAATTACCAATCAAGGAATTATACACAAGTATATGCTTAGTTCTTATTGAGTTTCTTTTAAATTGATATTTACATAAATTTGGATTGACAACCCTTATTTAACAAACATTTTTCTAATTACTAAAACCATCAAATCCCTTGGGACAACCTCGACTTACCCACCTTTACTACATCGGATGAGTATACTTGCTCGTATGTGCTAAATAATTAATCGGATAAATCGTGTTTATAAATTTTAAAACTTGCACTAACAAAACGCACATCAAGAAGCAGTGTTAACCTAATTACTACTCTTGTTATTATCATGATTAGTTTTCTATCAAGTGCATCATATCGTTTCGTCTGGGGGTTATATACATTTAGGATCAGATGGTTAAATCACCTAAATCTATCTTATACCTTGTCCTATTCCCGCCTATTGTAAAGACGAGAGTTCATCGGTCAGCGTGAACCTACGAAGATGCAAGAGTCATTAAGTACCTCTACTAACTTGGACAAGTCTAGCGGGATGCGGGTATTGGTCACATCTTATACCCCCTCTAACTTCTTAAAGCATATCGAATTGGTAGGTGGTCCTAGGGTTAATTCACACATGTATGGTGATATTTCTATCACCAAGTCATATCCTCATTGGCTTAGGTCCTAGGGTTAATTCACCAAGCCTCCAAGGAACTTGTAACACCCCGAAAATTTGGTAAGCAGCGGAAGTCTAATTCGGGGTAGTTACATCTTAGATCACAGTCATACATATAGAAAACAATTCAAAAGATAGGTTTTATATCATTCAATGAAAACTCAAAATATTCAGTGTTACAAATCATTTCCCGAAGGATATAATGTTTCTCAAAAGGGTGACGAGTTTGAAAAGAATGATATGATTATTTCATAGATAAAAAGAAGGTCCTGTGTGCCCTTTTTGCCAGCTCCGTGCCATCATGCCGCTAGTTTCCTGAGATAAACATGCTAAAAATGTCAACACAAAGGTTGAGTGAATCCATAGTAGTTTAAATTTATAACGGTGTGAACACAAGTCAAATATTTTAAAATAAACAAATCAAGATGATAGGTCTTGATTAAAGGGGTGACATATATGTAATGAAACATATATCAAATTCAATATTGCTCCTAAGCCTCACGAATCTCAAGCCTTAACATCGGGTGATATCATAAAAGATATAATCACCTACATCACGGGGGATGTAGATGACAAGGGGCCCTCGGTGATGGAAATGTACTAGGTTTCCATGGTACTTCGATTATAGCGCATCCCCTGCCAAATGATCACTTTGACAGAGATAGGCTGCCGTTCCAATAGATCTATTAACTATATTCGCGCTCACTCGTAAGTGATTAAGGTTCGTGATATGAGGGACTTGTAGTATGGGTGTTAACTTAGGCAATATCAGGTGAATAATTGCATACAAAAAAAATACTTGTGTTCGGTTTGTCGCATGTATCTCCCCACGGGGTTTATAAAACAATTTAAAAAGTGGGACTATGAACTCACCTATGGGGTGTTGATAGTGAGAGTAAAACTCAAATAGTACTCAAACCGTGATGGTGATATGCTACGAATAGCAATGAATGATCTCCGACTTGCGACCTAAATCAATGTGATATATATTGTTATCGGTGATTCAAACTCGGTGTGTGAATGTCGTGTGTTATTATTCGAGTACGGTGATATCAATCTTGTGTGTTAAAAATATCTAAATAACTTAACAGAGTTATTTATAACCTTGGTATGAAAGTGTTATTGACGTACGTTTTATTATGCATTGTTGTTATTTCGTAAGTAAAAATATTTAATTTAAATATTTTTAGTAAAGTTATTACATTAAAGTTATATCTTATATATTTTTAATATAAGTAAAAATATATATATGTTATATGTAAAATATATAATGTTTAAAATAAAAATATATATAGTTATCAAGTTATACTCTTCACTTACAAAAGTTACATTTCAAACACTTATGTTAAAATAATTTCATTTTAAGTCCAAAATAGTACTTTTACACTTTATACCATAAGTTTTGTTTATTTACAGTTTCTACCCTCTAACTTTTACTAAAAATCTTATTTTCAGTTTTGGTCCGCAAGTTTCACAGTTTTTACATTTTTTGTCCATTTATGAAAATATTTGCAGCTTTAGTCCTTCGTTAAGTCCTTGAAAAGTTAACTTTTATTTTTTTAATAAAAGTTTGACATTTTTGTTTATATAAGTTCTCAAAAATCAGTTTTTAAAATTTAAAAAAAATATTTCGAAAATCATTTAAGTCTTACCGAAAATTTATTTAGGAAAAACTTTATGGGCTCGTTAGCCCGTTTAAGGCCCAAATCATGTTATTATGTTTTATAGAAAAAAGCAGTCGAGGTGGCTTAGCTTTGGCTCATTTTAACGTAGCGTTTGATCTCGACAATCACGCATGTTTACTTATCTTGGTTTAGCTTGGTTTTAAAGAAACAAGAAATGGAAAAATATATGCAAGGTGTACGTAAAAATACGAAAATACAAGGCCATTTCTAAGGCGTGTCGAGTGCTTTGACATGTTCTAATTTTTATGTTTTTACGTGTTAGGTTAATATAATATGGAGTGTGATGAGACGAAAATTGTTACGTTTTTAGGGGTCGGTTTGAGTCCTAATTCGTATGTTTTTGGTTTGGATTTCACCCAAAGTCGTTTCTTTTCTCTTTTTAGGTACTTTTGAAGGGAAAATCACAAAAGAAGCATTTTCGGGCGTTTTCGGAGTGAAAAAGTGCGGAAAACAACAAAAACTCAAAAGACCTTAAAGATCACAGAAGGTGACGCCGTCACACTCTACAAGGTGACGCCGTCAGGAACAAGTGAAGTCCAGAAGTGGAAAAAAGACTCGTGACGGGCCAGAGAGTTCGTAGTGCAAATTGGTGACGCCGTCAACCAAGGCCGTCAGATCTGGAACATATAAATGAAGCAAATATATATACAATTGTATTTCAAATTGAATAAAACTTGAATGTATATAAATGAACCAAATATATATATAATTGTAATGTCATATATAATCAAATTCTCAACTACCATAAGTTAAAACCTGTTGACTCTTCACCGCCTTAGCTTGCCTTTGAAAGGTTTCACTAGACCAAATGTTTTTGCTTCGTTGGTACTAATTTTAGTCCAGGATTTTTTTCTGACATCTCGTTGGACGATTGCTTGACCAGTAGATCTTTTTTTTGCCGCTCGCGTATCTCATTATCAAGTTGAGTTTGATGTAACTTAAGTCTTTCATCAGTTTCTTTTCTGCTTCGAGGAAGATTAAACTACCTCTTATATGTAACTCCACTGCCCAATCCTCTTGCATAACCTCCATTTTCCTTACCAAACACAAATGTCATGGCATCAGTGTCATCATCAACATTCAAGGTTCCTTACTTGATCTTTTCATCAGCTTCTTTCTGCAAAAAAAATATGGGAAATGTTGGGATTAAAAGTTAGTACGGCTAGTACACAGTTAATGCTGCTGGTATGTAAGCATGACAATAGAATTTGCAGTCAAATTTACAAGTTTATCTGCCAATGATCTCATCTCAGCATCTGGAGATTCTCCGTCTTTGTTTTCCCTTCCTTTGATCCACAATACACTACGCCATTAGTTTTACCTGTGAATAATAATCGTCCATTTCTTCCTCTATCTGCTGACATAACTCATCCTATAAACAGATGTTACGAACTGTAGGAAACCAAGACACTAATAATGCTGCATAATATAAGATATGCCAACCATGAAACAGTAAAAATATACAAGGGTTGGCTTTGGTGACTGAGATGGAGCATACCCACGCCTCAATTTAATTCCAGTCCCTCGAAAATGAACTATGCCTGAAAATCCAGACGAGGGAATTTTTAGCCAGGCATCCCATGTATCATCCTCACCCGTGAAAATAGCATGTAGCCCCTGCAAGAAACAAGTAACGTGCTTAAGGGTAACTGATGACGCTCGAAATATTTTACATAGCGTTATTTGTTAGTTTCTATATGATTTATAAGGACTTTCGATACTTAATTGCATGAAAATATGTTGCAGGTCCTCTTGACAAAGATCTTCACTAGTTAAAGACAAAATGTGCAAACTCGAGATAAACCTATGATAAAGCTTATTCCAGTCTAAAAGAGCGCCGGGCCTTCTTCTCAAAAGCGCCGATTACGGGGACAAGAATAAATCCATATAATCTAAGTCAAGTCAAGCAAAGTACGCCGGTTTTATAAGCCAAGCACGCCGACCTTCAGCCTCTATTAATGACCCTTTGGGCCCAAGAAAACTCTTGAAAGTCGCCGTTGTTATCACTAACTGCGCCGACATTCCATGGGAAGTACGCCGATCTTTTGTTCATCAGTGGCGTACTTCAGTACCTGACCAGTCAACCTCTGCCTATAAATAGAGCCTCATTTCGCCTCATTTTAGACACCAACATTGATGCGTGGGTTTTGCAACCTTTGCACTTAGGTTTTATCTCTCAAGGGATCTTGAGAAGCTTACAACCCCCACCAGGCAGTGTACCTGACCGATGTATTATAGTGAAGTGGCAAGTACCGGGGGATTGATCGTTCTCTCGGGGAATAGTGTCGTTAGGCTTGAAAAACTACTCTAATTAGGTCTATGGGTTGAGGGATGATTCTTTTTGTATTTTTATGGTTTATGAAAGCAAGTAAAAATCTCGGTTTTTGGAAGAGTGGGCGGAATTAGTTGCTAGTCAACTAACCCAAATAACTACTTTTGCAAATAAATTAAAATAACTAGAAAATGTAAATGGTTGTGAAACTTATATGAGAGAAATATGTGTTTACTTAGATTTCCTTACTCCCTAGCTATCTTTTATATGTTAATTGGTTTGTTGTAATTGTGTGGATGACGGGTTGTATTCCTTTAAACCATTCGTAGGGCCGTGTACAATCTTCCCTAACTCTATAAGCTCCTACTTCACTCCTATGTCGAGCCGACTAAAAGCTCCTAACATGGGATCATTAGAATTCGCTCATGCATTAAATACAACCAAATAATCATAGTACACATCCGATTCATGTTTCTTAAGACATTCAAGCAAGTTACCGTATAGGAGGTTAGCCAGTTTTCTTAAGCCTAACATCGACTTCACCCACCCACAATAATCACAAACAAACCAACAAAGTGGCCAAAAGCGTTAATAAGTGTGACTATATGTTGTTTAAAGTGAAGAAATTTGTATTTTGTGTGACTATTGATCATCCAATGGTCACATGAAGTTTATGTTTGTGTGGCCTTTTGTAATACTTAGTCACACAAACCATGTTTGTTTTGTGTATTTAGTCATATACAATTAAACAATCAGTGGCCAACAGTGTTAATAAGTGTGACCATATGATGTTTAAAGTGCAGACATGTGTGTTTTGTGTGACTAATGTTCATTCAATGGTCACATGAATTTTTAGTTTGTGTGGCATTTTGTAATATTTAGTCACACATCGAATTAAACAAAGAGTGACCAATAATGTTAGTACTGCTATTACTAAGTTAGTACTGCTGGAGCAGAGTTACTACTACTAGTATATATATAAAACAGAATGTATATAAATGAAGCAAATATATATACAATTGTATTTCAAATTGAATAAAACTTGAATGTATATAAATGAACCAAATATATATATAATTGTAATGTCATATATAATCAAATTCTCAACTACCATAAGTTAAAACCTGTTGACTCTTCACCGCCTTAGCTTGCCTTTGAAAGGTTTCACTAGACCAAATGTTTTTGCTTCGTTGGTACTAATTTTAGTCCAGGATTTTTT
>LBNU01007092.1:263555-281964 GCA_014162995.1 Artemisia annua
AAAGACAAGCATAAGATATAATCACACAATACATAGACATATTGAATGATTTGGAAGAGACTTATCTTCAATTAAGCATCCAAGTTTCAAGGGTGGAAAACTCTCAAAATACAGTAGAAAAAACGTGTTAGGGTTTCTTCCCAAAAGTTGGACACTAATGAATGAAAATTAGATGAATATTTATAGAATTTACAATCTGACGGCGTCACCTTATAGGGTGTGACGCCGTCATCTCGCCGCCAAAACACTATTCGGATTGCTCAGATCCACTTCTGACGCCGTCCCCCTTTATTCTCTTCTGGGCCGTCTCCCTTTAGCACATAACGTGACGACCTACTTTTGGTAACACGTGACGCCGTCACGTACTAAACTTCAAAATCTGTCTGGGGCATCTAGTGTAAAAATCATCCTCCTTGTTGTCAAAGCGTGACGCCGTCACAGGGTATAACGTGACGCCGTCAGGTACAATTTCCAGCATATTTTGAGACTTTGTCGTTTTCTTCACTTTTATGCTCCAAAAATGTCCAAAATTCTTCCTTTTCCAGATTTCCTCTTCAAAGTACCTAAAATGACAAAAGGAACGATTTAAAGCAATATTTGATCAAATAATTACGGATTAGGGCTTAAATGACCCCCTAAAAGCGTCACACTTTTCGCCTCATCAAATACCCTTACACTTGAGATTTACTTGTCCTCAAGCAAATGCGCTTTTATTCCAATCAAAATATGAGCTAGGGTTCATTTAACACTAATATAAAAGTTATTACAACAAATAGTTATTCTACCCTAGTCATAACAAGCACGGAAATCATACACTAGCACCTCACAAATAGTGTTTGGATACTCTCATCTCTCGGGTGTTATAAACCTATATAACTAAATGGAAATGGAAGAAATATCACTCACTACCTGTCATAGCAAATAGAGTACCATGGGCTTGGGAAAGGATCAAAAACCTTCTCCACTAGGCGTAAGCACTTAAGATAAATTATCAAAGAGGGCTTTTCAAGGGTTGTAACGTTAGGTGTAGGGATTTGATAAACACGGTTTGGTTGGAATAAAGGGTATTTTTAGTGGTGGCGAGTTAATTATCTTGATCAAATACATGCACAAGGTGGCGTTGCTAAGCCAAGACTCGAGTCGACTTAAGCTAAAAAGAAAATAACATAAACATAAATAAAGACAAAACTGAAACGGGATGGTAGTCCGTATGTTTTTTTCTACTTTTCTTTTTCCAATTTTATTTTTCGTTTTTCTTGTTTTTCGATTTTTTTTTCATACACTCTTACCCTACCATCCAAAATAATACATCATAGGGGCCTCGGTTTTCCTCTTACACTTGAACTTTTACATACTTCACAATTAACTATTCTAATGACTCGAATTAAGATAATTGAAAAACTTGGAGTACTTTAAAATATTAACGCACATCTGGGGGTAATAATTGACTTCTTCCCCATTACTCCATTACATTAGTACTTTACCCATGAGTCCCAATCATCCCAAAACAATATGTACAAGGATATGACTCGACTTAGCAACCATATAAGTAATAAGACAATTAATTAAGGGTTTAACAAATGTTGTCACAATAATGCACTAAAGATGAGTGCATACAAGGTAGGCTAAGGCGATTTGGGTGTACATTTGGGTGGATTGTAAACAAATTCTTCCTTTAAGTAAAATGCTTAAAGTTATAAACGAAAAGATAGGCTCGGAGGGGTGTACTAGGGGTATCGTGTACAAAAATGAGTACAACGCTAAGGTGTAGGAGAATTACTTGACCAATGAAGTCAATGTAATTATATTACGGGTGTAAAACATGGGTTATCCTAATACCTCTTATCATGTAGTAAATCTAACTACATGACTGTAGTCTCATTTGTGGATTTGGGATGGTCACTAACGCAAGTTCTAGAATCTATAAACTACGGGTACACACACAAGCACCAAAAATGAATGCTTTTCCTAACAATTCTAGGGGTGAACCTCACATATTTAGGGGAAAATTTTTGAGTGGTACGGTTTTTGTGCTAGTAATACAATTCCCTATCCATGAGATGCTTATTAAGACCAAAGTTTCACTCCTATATGTTGTAAAAAATTTTAAATTTGCGCTAAAATTGCCATAACAAATATTTCTCTCATTTTTATTACACGCTTACCCTTAAACAAAACAAAAATCAAGCGTAATTGCATTTTCTAAGGTGCCTTTCATTTATCCCCTTACACTTAAACCGAACATTATCCCCAATGTTCACTTAAAAGATGTAAAAGTAAAGAAAATGAAAGAATGAAACAAATACCCCCCTGATTCGTTTGATGTGGATCGTGTGGTAACATGGTTAGATCTTCTTCCAAGATGATGTAATATCTTCAAGCTTAAAGCGACACCAAAACCTTGATTTCATGAACTTGATTCCATGTTCACCTTTTTTACCAAAATAAACTGTTAAACCTGAGAAAACAATCTAGGCAAACCTCGTGTAAAATCGGCGGCAAATTCTATATATGGATATAATGCTTGTGGAATGAAAGTTTTGTAGATTCCTGNAAAGCGACACCAAAACCTTGATTTCATGAACTTGATTCCATGTTCACCTTTTTTACCAAAATAAACTGTTAAACCTGAGAAAACAATCTAGGCAAACCTCGTGTAAAATCGGCGGCAAATTCTATATATGGATATAATGCTTGTGGAATGAAAGTTTTGTAGATTCCTGGAATTAGAGATGCAGTAATTTTTATAATCTGGCAGAAAAACTAAATTTAAAAATGTTTTCTGGAATCAAAGGCTGACGCCGTTAGAATTGATCTGACAGAATCCTTATGTTTAGTTTCCGGAAAATTTCTGGAAAAACAATTACCTTAATTCCTGTAATCCTGCAAAATTTCATTATGACTCGATACAAGCATTTGACTCAAACAAATACTAATATGTATGTTTATTTTATATTGATACAATTCATGTCCCAATTCATTCTTATAAACAAATTTAGATTTCCCTTACACTTATCTTTTGCAAAATACTTTTATATGTGGTTAAGACGAAGTTCAAAACAAAATAAAGCATTTTCACAATTTTTTTTTTTTGAAACACGAATCAATAACATTAAAAATAAAACATACATACGGAAACAAATAAAATTCAAATAAACAAACACACAAAGCAAATAAAGCTTGGGTTGCCTCCCAAGAAGCGCTTTTCTTTATTAACGAGTCTTGTAGCTAGACTCAAAGTCACTGTCTATTACGTGACTTCATCGTTGGTCACGGTTTCTAGGTCATCCTCGGATTTAGTCTTATATTTCGGACCTAATTGCAAGCATTCTTTGTAGAAACCAAATATCCTACTCATAACATAGTCTACTCCTCTACGCCTATCCTCATCATTCCTATAGTAGACCTCTTGCTTATGCTCTTTCTCGATGTTTGACAAGAGTCGGTATTGCTCTATCTTATATGGCATTTGGTAAGCTATATCATCGGTCTCGTCCTTGAACCTAACTATCCCTAGGGGTGGGTCATAATTCATTTTAGAGGCCTCAACAAACGGCTTCCCAAAAACTGCTTGAGTTAAGCATGCATCCACTACCGGACGAATATCCTCAACAATCACGAAGTCGGTGACGTAGGTGAAATTTCCTACATAGACATGTAGTCCCCTAACTCAACCTACAAAATTGCTTATCCATCCCGTGCTAGGAAATGTCCTAAATCGCAGCTGCTTTTTCATTATTAGATTGTAGTGGGCTCTAGTCATGATATTTATGGGAGACTTAAGATCTATGTAAGCTTTCCAAACATGCAAGTGACCTATGTTGCATGGTATATTGATGTTGGAAGGGTCACCTGTTTAGATGATTGGGTTACCTAGGAAGTATGGTGTCTCGAGGTCATCAAATAAATCCTTATGGTATGCACGTTCTTCCTTAGTGGGCAACCTATCGAAGTAGTCCTTTCCATCATCTACTTCTTCTACTTCCCTCTCCTTACTCTCCTCAACTTTCTTAACTTCCTCCTTACGCTCACTATCTACATCATTTTTATCGATTGGCTTAATAGTGACAACGTTAACAAAATGGACATGTTTGGAGGATGAGGGGTCCTTGATTTGGGGTCCGCTACTTGTGTTTCTAGTGTCCTTATTTGGTGCTGGCGACCCTTGGTTGTTGAATGCTTTCAATAAGTTGTCTATTTTATTGGTCATCTCCGCTTGTTGTTGATTAAATTCGGATTCGAACTTAGCCATACGAGCTTCTTGAGATGCCATAAATTTAGACATCAATCCTTCAAAATTATTGGTACTACCATAGTTATTGGAAGGATTGTTGTTGAAAGTATGGTTTGAGCATGAACCGTTTGATTGAAAACGATTAGGTGGGTTGGAAGAATTGTTTTGGGGCGTGTTTTGGTTTTGTTTCCACCTAAAGTTTGGGTGATTTTTTCAAGAGTGGTTGTAAGAATCACCGTAAGGGTATGGCTCGGGTTTGAAAGTGTACCACTTTTCTCCCGCTCCGTCGGTACGCGAGGATGCGTAGTCCGCAAAAGCTTGTTCGAGGAGTTCCATTCAATCTCGAGTGTCGTGGGGACCAGTACAATACTCGCATGAAGAAGTGGTTTTGTTCACTTGGCTTGAAGGTTTAGGAGCTTCGTAGGATTTCATAAGATACTTGACTTGGTCCTCAAGTTCCATGATCCTACGGTCGGAAGTGCTTGAATTATTCGAAGGCAAAGATATTGCCTTGACCGTTTTGTTCAAATCGTGGGGATCATTCCAACTTTCGTTGTCATAGAGAGCAAGATCTTCTATGAGTTCCCATGATTGTTCCGCACTTAGATCACGTAGCTTGCCACCGGCCACTTGGTCAATGGTTTGCTTCGTGGGGATATTGATATGGTCATAGAAAATTTGGACTTAGAGCCAAAGGTCTATGCCATGATGAGGGACTTTTTGGAGTAAGTCCTTGAATCGAGTCCATGCCTCGTAGAAGGTTTCGCCTTGACGTTGTTGGAATGCCAAGATGTCATTCCTTAGCTTTGTGGTTCTTCCCGGTGGGAAAAATTGAGCAAGGAAGCGAGTGGTGAGATTATCCCAAGAGGTGAGGGATCCTGGGGGTAGACGTTCTAACCATTGACTAGCTTGGTCTCACAGAGAGAATTGGAAGAGACGTAATCGGGTAGTCTCTCGAGTGTCAACATCAAGGTCTATGGAATCTACTATCTTAAGAAAGTCCTTGAGGTGTTGATTTGGATCTTCAGAACGAAGTCCATGGAATGCACATCCACTTTGCACCAACCGGATGGTGTCGGATCTCAAGGGAGACACATTGGCTCCTTGGGTGAGCTCAATGGTGTTTCGATAGCCTTGGTGGCTAGGACGGAAGTATTCTCCTAAAGTACGGGCTCTAGGAGGTGGGTTTCGTTGAGGTAGGTTGTTGGGATCAAGGATATTACCACCTTCCATGGTGTCGGATGATAATGGTTACGAACAAAGACACGAAGAAAAAGATAGACTAAAGAAAACCTAGAAAAATAAAAATAAAAATCTCACTAGAAAGGATTCTAGTGAGTAGACCTAAGTAGAAATAAAATTTTCAAACTAATCAATAACTATTCCCCGGCAACGACGCCAAAAACTTGATGCGTGGGTTTTGCAACCTTTGCACTTAGGTTTTACCTCTCAAGGGATCTTGAGAAGCTTACAACCCCCACCAGACAGTGTACCTGACCGATGTAGTATAGTGAAGTGGCAAGTACCGGGGGATTGATCGTTCTCTCGGGGAATAGTGTCGTTAGGCTTGAAAAAAATACTCTAGTTAGGTCTAAGAGTTGAGGGATGATTCTTTTTGTATTTTTATGTTTTATGAAAGCAAGTAAAAATCTCAGTTTTTTTAAGAGTGGGCGGAATTAGTTGCTAGTCAACTAACCCAAATAACTACTTTTGCAAATAAATTAAAATAAGTAGAAAATGTAAATGGTTGTGAAACTTATATGAGAGAAATATGTGTTTACTTATATTTCCTTACTCCTTAGCTATCTTTTATATGTTAATTGGTTTGTTGTAATTGTGTGGATGAGGGGTTGTATTCCTTTAAACCATTCGTAGGGCCGTGTACGATCTTCCCTAACACAATAAGCTCCTACTTCACTCCTATGTCGAGCCGACTAAAAGCTCCTAACATGGGATCATTAGAATTCGCTCATACATTAAATACAACCAAATAATCGTAGTACACATCCGATTCATGTTTCTTAAGACATTCAAGCAAGTTACCGTATAGGAGGTTAGCCAGTTTTCTTAAGCCTAACATCGACTTAACCCACCCACAATAATCACAAACAAACCAACAACATATAATCAATAGCTAGGTTTCATTAGATCTAAGCAAACACAATAAAGACCTAGCCTAGCATGTTAATTGAAAGACAAGCATAAGATCTAATCACACAATACATAGACTTATTAAATTATTTGGAAGAGACTTATCTTCAATTAAGCATCCAAATTTCAAGGGTGGAAAACCCTCAAAATACTGTAGAAAAAACGAGCTAGGGTTTCTTCCCAAAAGTTGCACACTAATGAATAAAAATTAGACGAATATTTATAGAATTTACAATCTGACGGCGTCACCTTATAGGGTGTGACGCCGTCACCTCGCCGCCAAAACACTATTCGGATTGCTCAGATCCACTTCTGACGCCGTTCCTCTTTATTCTCTTCTGGGCCGTCTCCCTTTAGCACATAATGTGACGACCTACTTGTAGGATACTAACTAACACATAACACGGATCTACTTGTGGTATGGATCGAATAGTAAAGAAAGAAAGAAATATAGAGAGAGAAAGTAGAGAGAGAAAGATGGGAACCTTAAGAGAAAACCAAAAGAAAATAGATTATGAGAAGGTCCAACCCTCTCCAAGGATGGAGAAGGCTATTTATACTTACATGGTTGTTGCCTCTATTAGGCTGTGGATCGAGCTGACAGTGGGTAAAGACCCGACCCGACTCCACAAATACTAGCTAATACTAATCTACGTACTAACTACTATTATAACTATTATTAATTCTACGAGCTACATGGATGCTAAATAGATACTCGGGGTGACCAAGTCTTCTTAAATAAAAACGTATTCCTAACAATCTCCCCCTAATGGAGGTCACCCCGGAAATACATATGTTAAACTTTGATGTCCAGCATCTAGATCTTTGTCGTTGTCTTTGTAGCTCGTAGCCTTTTGATTCTTCATTGAAATGAACTTTGTACTTTCAGCAGCGGACTCAGGATGACTTGCTTGATGAGTAGGATGATCTTTGGCATTTCTTCGTGTTCATCATCCAAATTAAGTAGCTTCAAGTCATCATTGAGTGGAAGTGTCTCTTTGTGAAGTTGTGATTGTCTTAGTGTTGTCATGCTCACACTTTTTCTGGATCATGATCTTCTGCATCAGAGTTGTGGAAGCATAGTCAAAGCCCATTCCATGATCATGATTTCTTTAGATTAGATGTTGAAGTGTGAGCATAAGGTGATAAATCGGCATCTTTTCATCAATCAGCATCAATCATCAACCTCTTAGTCTCTGGTGAGAATACGTCCTTCCAACATGCTCATACATCTTTGATGAGAGAATTTCCATGGTTGAATAGTTCTGACAGCTCCTTTTAGATGTTGGTATGAGCATGTGGAACTAGAGTGATGGTGGTGAAAATGATAAGTTTGGTATGTTGAGCTGCATAAAACTTGGTTAGTAATAAACATACCAGCACTTACAAGTTCGGACTTCGAGATCGTCAACAGCATAGTGTGAAGACTTTCTCTAATTAATTTCTTCTGCTCAGATCTGTTGTGGTCCGTCATCGATGGCTTGATGCTGCCTTGAGTTTGACTTTAGATCTGTTTGGTTTAGGTCTGACTCCCTTAATGATGCTTAGTTTTATCTTCTTTGTATGTTTTAAGCACTTTATGTACTTTTGTCAAGCTACACCTTCATATGGTTGTGTCTACCAAAAGCTCACTATAGTGATTCCCCCACCCTTGTATGGTGTTGCTGTAGTCTGTCACAACTATTATGGTGTATGTTTTGTTTAGACTTAACTTGTTACCTCGTGTATTTTGTTTGGCAAGTCGGTTTCGATTTTGCACATTATGTTCGATGTAACTTGTTGTGTTCAAATTACCTCCATTTGTGAGGAATGAAATGATATCTCTCTTAATAATAATAATAATAATAATAATAATAATAATAATAATAATAATAATAATAATAATAATAATAATAAGTGGCGGGAGTTTTCCTTCCAATATACCAACAATCGTTGGAAAATAAAGAATTTGAGTTTGCATATTTCGTAGCTAAACTCATTTTTACCAATGAGCACATAACCGTTGGTAAAGTTTTGTTTGTGACGGTAAATTTTCTAGTAGTCTAGGGTCGACTCCTTTTTAGAGTGTCATAGCAGTCGATAAACCAATTTTGTAGTGCCACCTTCGTCGATCAACACATTGCTCCCTGTTTTAGTTATTTATTTATTTCATAACAGACAAAACACGTGTCATTAATTGTGTGGCTTGATCGGTAAGATTTTTATTCTCTCTATATAACAATTTCCTACGGACCGAATTCCAATACGGTATAAAATAATACTATGTGGCATATAATATTATATACTCCATGTGAGGTTCTTCGGTATGAAGTAAATAAGTAATCCATAAAATATTGTTAAACTAACTAGCCCAAACTGTATTTGCATACAATATTCGGTCCTTTCTCTACTAGAATCTATCAGACATACCAAACCGCCTTTCTCTCTCTCTCTCTCTTTCTCATTCTTATCCAAACCAGATTCATAGTGAAGAATCAGTAACGGTAAAGGCTTTCGATCTTGGTGGTGAAGTCGGATTGTAACGAGGTTGGTGAATGAACGTGAATTTATCTGAAGGTTTGAGTTTTATATCTTGAATTTGGGTTTCAATAGTCTATCATCATTTTGTTATGTTCTTTTGTAACAGGAAACTTGAGGAGTTAGGAGGGCTTTGTTTCTGAATTTGAAGCGAAAGTTGACAGGGGGATGAGCTCGAAAGGTATTCTTTGTTTGTATACTAATATTATTGTGTGTTTTGTGTTATCTGGAGTTTTGGAATTACGCCGTATTTTATTTTTTCATGTCTCATGTGTTAATGTATTGGTGCCTACCACGTGTTTGATGAAAGTCATCAAAGAATTTGGATTGTGGTTTATTAGGTTAGTCATCAAAGTTTAATCTTTTGGATCGTTTTTTGATCTTTATGCAGGTGGGTTACAGTACTTCCCACCGCCTTTAACCGTTATTCATATCCACATCTTCTCTACCTTTCTGGAACTGTGCTTTCTTCTTCCCGACGTTTGCTTGATGGTAGCTGTTTTTTGAGCTACTGATCTTGCTGGGGAACAAAGGGTTGTGGCCAGGTTGGTAAGTGGCTTGAAATCCATTGACAGGTTTCCTTTTTACGTTTAATTGTGGGTTTCAACAATCTATTACTACGTATTATTTTGTTATGCTCTTTTGTAACAGGAAAGATGAAGAGTTTCAAGGGGTCTATTTGTGAATTGGAAGCCAAAGTTGAGAACGAGAAAATTCAAGATTTTCGGTTAATAAATTATCCTATTGACTGAATTGAGGATTCAAGCCGATAGATTCCGCAGGTAATATTTTTTCTTGACTGTTGCTTTCGTATGTTTTGGACGCCTTTTTTTTTTTTTTTACAGTTTTATGGTCAGTAAAGGATGCCGTTTTATGTTTCATTGTGTTGAAGGTTTATGTGTCAGTTGTTGTTTTGTCTGATGCCGTAAAAGGTATGTATTATTTGTAGCGTCAGTGGGTGTCATGATGTATGGTTGTTAATTGATATGCACCGGCCGTAAATAAACTTTATGATATGTGCTGTAATACTGTCAGGTTGGCTTACATATTAGGTTCATCTGTTGTGTAAAAATTTGATTTTGCATATAAACATCGCAGCTTACATGTATGTGGTTTTTAGTTTGATTTAAAGTTTAAGTTGGAAAATGTTAATATAAGAATGCAATTAATGTATCGTCCATTTCCTGTCAGCAAAATTATTATAATGCTCAGTCTCAAAATTTTGTATAACCATTGGCTTGACTTTCGAAATGTTTAGCCAAGAATGTAATTTGCACTTACGTACTTTTGTTTGTGGTTAACTGTTAAATATATATTTCTTATTCATCTTGGGCTGGCCATTTTTTAACCAAATGAGATCTTTATTATTTGCAGGTTATGAGAAGATGAATGTGAAACAGGTGTATTGCTTATCTATGGCATTTCTTCAGGTTTGTTTGCTTTAGTCTTTTATTGTGCTATTATTATTATGTTGGCTTATAGTTAGCTATTGAATATTTGCCGTATAAATGTATAATGTTCTTTTGTTTTCACTGTTGTAGTGTTGTGTCTTCATTGTCTCCTGCCAAATTTGAGCTTCCAAAGGCGTTCTACAAGACCGCTGAGAGCGTGGGAGTGTGATTTGTAAGAGGATGGACAGCGAGCTCTGTTTATACAACAATACCCGCCATTGGGATTGCTCTGTATAAACAGATTTCATATTGGACATTGGACAGCTGTGGGAGCATAAGGATTTCACTCTCTAAGAGGACTCTAAATAAGGTACTATGCCACTGAAGGCTCACCCCAACTAAAAAAGGACACGTGTGATGCATGTCATCCCTTCTTATGTACTATGTATTTGTGGATATGTGACCAATGAATTCACACTTCCCTCTAATTTCTCTTTGGGGTTTTGATTATTGCAAGTGGTGAGTAATGGAGTTCAAAAAACCCCTTATCACAGAGCAGCGGTAAATAAGTAGACAGAAAGGCTTCTGATAGTCACGTTTTGCTATCCCTGCAAATGTTTTGGTTGAAATATCGCAATTTAGGTATGTACCACTTGAGTCGCATGTATATGTCGTTAAATTTGCTTAACTAACATGGGAAACAAATAGACACAGAAGACGATGATTTACCTGCATAAATGCAATGAAAAGGTTGACATAACTTGCAGCATACCGAGTCCTTCATCTCCGTATCCGTAGAGCAAACATGACCTTAAGTGTGCCCTCTCATTGCTATCATTTTTTTATTATTTCTAAAAAACTTCCTTTAAAAGTTAAAACTAATTTTAATTCGGATATTTGATATAAATAGGTGTTACAAGTGCTTTATGCTCTCTTGGCTGTTACGCAAAACAAGTAACTTCATAAAGCTTATATGTCAAATAACCTCTGTGCCTATACCATTACAGTTCTATATATGTGTGAATATACATACAAACTTAGATCATTAACCTTTTACTGTATTTGTGCATCCCTCGTTTCTGCTTTAATGGTTGATCTCGCGATATCTATAAATCATAGAAGGCTGCATATATGTTTAGTGTTTGGAATCTTATCTGATGAAAAGCAATGCAATAATTAAATTAGCACTTTTTTATGCAATGCTTCATAGTTAGCGTTCCCTCACTCTTAACAAAACCAAATCTGAATGTGTGATTGTTTAAGGTAACAGGGGTGAATTTACAAGCGAATCTGTAAAATGCTTAGAAATTTGTCAAACACTCAAAAAAACGAAGACTGAAGATTGCATCCAAAAATAAAAAATTATACATATGACCTTAAAGGTCAAAATGGTGTAATTTTGACACGCGTTATCGTTTGTATAGGGTGAGTGTGCATCGATCCCACGTGATATCTTAACGCCGTGTCAGCTAGCTCTCAGAGATTCATATTTCGATGCAAAGGGTGTCGAACTTTGCTGATAATCAGGTGTTGCGTAGTTATGGTTTCGTGCAACCAAGTTTGGCTGATTCGGGATCAGTTATGCCTAGGCCGTACGACGCTTAAAACAGTGGCCACAAAGTAACATGAGGGATGAAATGTGCAGTGTTAAAGCCACGTAATGTAGCTTTAGTGCGATGCATATTATTATCTACAGGTATAAAATAGTTGGTTACTTGGTTATTATTTTAACATTTGAAGTTATGTTTGTTGTGAAGAATGACAAGGTATATTTAATTTGCAACTGTAATTAGCTTTTGAGGTTACAAATTACATTGGGGTATTATTACAGTGGTGAGGCAATGGCAGAAAACTGCGTTAACCCAATATTGTAATACGTATGATAACTTTTACATGTACATAAAGTGAGCGCGTACTTTCCTACGACAGTAGCATCTGACTTTACACTTACAGTGATCCAAAATTATAGCAAACGCCCCCGCCGCAACGCGGCGGGCTACTGCTCCTCGTTGTTGACTATGTTGCTCAAAATGAAAATTTGAATAAAAGTTTTAACTAAATATTGTGATGTATGGCGAAATTGGTAAATTCTTGTTTAATTTGAAAGTTTCGCTAATGCCATTCGATGTAATATGGCACATGTCGGTAAATGAATTAAAGAGCACGATAAACCTTACGTGGTGATTGGTGAAAAACAAAACAATCTTTACAACCTTTGAGCATTGTAGCATCTTATTTACTTTATTATATCATACATGTAAAAATTATCAAATCAATCATACAATATTTAGATTTGCACTCCAACCTCTCACATGCTTGTTTTTTATACTAATAAATCAGTTGTGTAGTCGTCAAACGAGTGCTACACTATATACAAAAGAAACTATCGTCCTTAAATTGATGCGATTGTAGAAATACAACAAGATACTTACAAAATCCTCACAATACATACACTCAATAATATACTAGACTGTTTAGCCTTGTTTTGACAGGTTTTATATTGATGAAGGGTTGAAGTGATAATAGTGTCAAAACAAGGCTAAACACCAAACCAAACTATTAGACTAAAGTGCAAAACTGGTCCTTGCACTTCAACAAAACCATGAGAATGAAATAAACACTATACTTTCAACACCCATTCTCGGTCACATGGTTTAAATATCTGCTACATTCTCTTATACTACTAAAGCGCTTGATGCTGCAAATATTATAAACAATTAATAAAATATAATTTAATTGATGGGCTAACTTTCAGTCCAGGTTGCTGGCCCATTATTTTTTTTTATCCTTCATCTTTTCTTCCATGAACAACAAAAACAATAATATCTCACCGAGTCAAACGAGTTGACTCTGTGAGTTGACCGAGCCGAGGCGAGTCGCGGCCACAGAGAAGGAGATCCACATGAGTTTTGTAAAAATAAAATGGTTTTGTAAAAAGTTTTATATATAAACTGGTTTTATTAAAGATTTCAAAATTAGGTATTTGAAGAAAATAAAAACGGGTTAAGGGGAAGGCGCGTGAAGATGTTCTACCGAGAGAAAAGGGGTGGTCGGGTGGTGGTGTAGCGGCGGTGTTGACTGTGGTAGCGGTGGGTGGCACGTGAGAGTGCTCCGGAGGGAGTCGCGAGCTCACGAGCTCCAGATTTAACAAGGGTAAGCCGATCTAACGATTTGGCTAGGAAAATAATTCACCGGAAAATATTCCGGCAATGTTGGTCGCCGGAAACCATGGTGGTTGGTCGGAATTAATACTCCGTCTCTGAACGGACTGATCCAGCTGTAGAGACAGTCTTTACTCGCCAAAGCTTGCAGGCCTCGTCAAACTTAGCTGACTGAACACACTCATTGAATTGTGGCTTGATGTCGAACTTTTGTGCATATTCCTCGAGGTAAGCGACGAATTGATTCTTTGTAGGGTATTCAGGGTATTCTTCGGGGAAGGGTACTTTAGGAAGTTGGCAAAATCTTTTGGGGAGGTGGAGTTTAAGGCGGTCATAGGTGCGTTTTTGCCAAAGGGAAGCAATGCAGTCAGATCTTTCGATGACTACAAAAGGAATCCCTTGGTCCTTGAGGCAAGCCGAGATGGCTAGCCCTGAAGGACCTGCCCCTACTATAACCGGACCATTAACCCACACACATCGACGACCAAAGAAGTTATTTTGTTCCGAAAAGCTAAACATTTTTGCAACTTAACTTTAATGTAACACAAACAAATGAATGTGCCAAGTGTTGAAATTTGCTACTATTAATGCACGGTTTGTTTTTGTCTATGTGAAATTGGTGAAAGACTTTTTTGTTTTTGTAGGTTTTAAGAGTGTAATGTAGATAATGTTGTATTGAGTTTTGAATGATTTGAAATAGGGAATGGAGAGGTGTATATATAGGGTCAGGGTTGAGATGGATGGTGGGGTTAGGGGGATATGGGATGGGGTGAGGTGGGGTTGCATGTGATAAGGGTGGTGAATTCAATTAATGCTTTCAAGGGTCACTCAAAATCATTAGCTAAATCATTACTTTAAGTGATTTATTTTTACAGTAATTATTTGCAATTATTTTAGTGCAATATTGTATACTAAATCCTTCAGCAAAAATCTTTTTCCAGATATATTTTGTCTTCTACTTAGTCATTGTGTATTTATTGTTTTTATAAATTTTTAGCATAACTTGTATAGATGAAAATTTGGTTATTGTTTATATAAAGTATCTCAATATATATATTACTGAATAACGTCGAGGAAATGAAGTCAAATAAGCATATGTAACTCATACGCTAGCTACTGTAGTCAAATCCGACATGGAATCTTCATAGTTGCACCACAAGATATACGTCAAATTTTCTATAATGTAATGTAGGGTTTTTATAAGATGATCAAGTGGTTTTTTATTTATAACTAACTACAATTACTTGTGATATAGTTTTGACATACTTAAATTTTAAATGTAAGATTGTATGTGTTTGAAAGCTGAAATAAATGAGGAGTGATACACTCACATAAAAATATCCACAAAACTCTCCACAAAATAATGTGGCAAGCAATGATTGGTTGATTTTACTATAGTTTCTCTCTTCTCTCTCATTCCACCTTTCCCTATCTGACACATTATTTTGTGGCTCATTTTGTGAAACTTTTTATGTGGTTATAGCATTTTTCGAAATAAATTATACAACAAAACATAAACATAAACAATTAATATACTGTTATATAGACATTATTAATAATTTAATACTGTATGATAGGTTATTTTCCTGTAGATTTATGACTTTTAAGCATATGCATATTATTTCCTTTATAGGAAAAGTGGAGGTTCCCACCTCTAAACTCAGAAAAGAGAAAAGGGCAAATATAGCTTACCTGGCAATGCTGACTAGGACGAGAGTATACGCCTACTGGCTCATAGTCACTTTACCATTGTGTTTAACACTTAACACGTGTTTAGGCTGTCATTAGCGCCCCACAAATTGAGGCCAACATGCCAAATTGGCAACTCATAATTCACACATTGCCAACTCATTGCTTGATCACGTATAAAAGGAGGGATTAACTATTAAAAAAAAAAAAAANTTTTTTTTTTCCTCAAATGCATTATATATATTGGTCCCCAACGGTACTAGAATCCGCCTCTATGCCAACTGGAATAGAGACGTCTCACACTTTGGCATTTTGTCGAGGCTACATGTATTACGATTAAAACCGAGTGTTTATAAAGCTAACAAATACGGATGGTATGGGTTGTGATCGTTAGACTTTAGAGTGCTCGGCGTGGGGCTATACCCTCAACGTTACTATTAATATAAATAATGCATAAAAACGTTATTACTATTTTTCGATATCTCTACGTTTTGATAATCACAAAATGTAAAATCATTAAACACAAGATTATTACGTAAATAAGCATTTAGTTGTAAATATTCATTTAGTTGTAAATATTCATTTTAACAACTTAATCACTTAAAGTATGAATAAACAAATGCATAATACATTTTATGATCAAAGGAATATTTACTTAATCACTAGATTTTTTATAAAATATTACAAACATTTTATATCTTTTACAAAATCATTTTTGGTAAATAAAGGAAAATGTTTAATCCATAGTAAATATATGAATCCAAATTTTCAACCAAAAATGGCAAAAATATTTTAGAAAAACCTTCCCCTGTAAAAGACAAAGCTGAGAGCCGTTGGAGCTGAGCGGCCCACTTAAAGTTTAAGGGGGCCGGCCACACTTTAAGGGGACCGGTCACGCTCCTCAGCTTTGCCTATAAATACTGGACTATTCCTGGCATTTTTTCTCACCTTTTGCACCCCAAACTTTCTGTTTTAATTCTTCCTACATATCTCTCTAAATCCTTTGATCATATAATCATAAGCTTTTGTTTCCAAGTGATCCAAGCTTAAACCATTCAAGTGCAAGAGAAGAATACTTCCATCGATCAAGAGAAGAAGCATTGCAACTTAGTGTGATCCTACTATCTAAGTTGTTAGTGTGTTATATGTTGTAGATTATTTATTCTTTTGTGTAAAGGTGTGTATATTAGTTAGATAGGTTTAAACATAAGTAGTTAGATTAGCTTGGTGTGTAAGAAGTGTAGTAAAGGTATGAAGAAGCAAAGGTGTGAAGAAGTAGAGGCGTGAAGAAGTAGTATTAAGAAGTGAAGTAGTAGTGTATAGTTGTGAACTAGTTGTAGTGTGAAGTAGTAGTGTTATATAGTTGTCGAGGTGTAAAGTAGTGGTTTTGTGAAGTGTAGTTGTGAAGAAGTAGTAGTTGTGAAGAAGTAGTGTAGAAGTCGTGAGAAGTCGTGAAGTAGTTGTGGTGTGTAGTAGTTGTGAGAAGTTGTGAAGAAGTCGTGTTGTGATTGAAGTTGTGAGATTGGTTCTAGCTACGATTAGAACTCGACATTTTGCTTAGTTTCAAAAATTGGTGTAAGCAAAGATGTGTAAGGTTTTCTCCGCCATAAGGGAGCTTGTTAACATAGTGAAGAAAACTCTCGAGCTAGGTGCTCGAGGAGTGGAGTAGGGCGAAGAGGTGCTTCATAGCCGAACCACTATAAATCCTTTGTGTCGCGGTTTGATCTTTCCATCTCTTACTTACTACTTTACTTACTTTGTTATTTTTATACATAGCTATAATTGTCCATATTGTGCAAGTGTTGATTTAACATAAAGTCGAATCAAAGTTTTTATAATAAATTAAAAAGATGTAAAAATATTCAAACCCCCCCCCCCTTCTAGTTTTCTACAGTTACGATCAAAATGTCGTTGTGTCCATTGCATCTCCAATGTCCTTCTCGATGTTATGTCCTCAAAGTTAAGCCAACGATGAGCTTGTATTTTGAAAGGTTTTAGTTTCAGTGTACGATTGGTAAGAAAGGTTTAGTGTTATGCTGATGTAACAATAATTTTTTTTAGATTATTTAATGTTGTCCCGTCTTATGCTTTTAAATGGCTGAAATTAGGTTTCGATATTATAGTATCAGGTGCAATACGCAATCCCCTATGCCAAAGCCAACGGTGGGAGACATTAGGACGTGAGGCATGAAAATCTAATTTTAAATTCTTAAAACTAGAACTTAACCTACTACCTAACATATGATGACGTATAGTCTATATTCGGGTCACGAATCTGAATATCATGCCTCACTAACATTTAAGCCCACTACGTGTGGGCTACTATGATAATGGTTTGGGCTCACGAGGCCCAAACCCAAAGTTATTTATGGATTAGATATAAGATATCTCCTAATAAGGAGATATATATCGAATATCCGATATCGGTGGATACACCGAAGAGTGAGGAACACGAAACCTTATCGGTTCCGTGTGTATATATATAGAGCATCATAGCTCTCGTCAAAGGTACGACTGACAACTCTAAAACTCTTCACATAACCCTAAATCAATTACTTACTCTCATGCCGGAGGATAATCGGGGGAAACAATCCCTCGATAAGCCTAACGGTGTCTGTTTGCTTTCTTAGTGCGCAGGTCTCAAAGCATTAAGATTTAATTGGTACGAGAACAGGAACCCAAACAAGGAACACCCAACATTTGTATCAACAAGTGGCGCCATTCGTGGGACCCTACACTAAGAACTAGGATGACGAAACACAAAAACTCAGGACAGCGGACTCCGCAGTTGGATAAGATATGTGCTGATCCCCAGAGGATGAACTATCAAGATCTAACCTCTAGGCAGACCTCTGGAACAACCAGCAGTGCGCCTGCTCACCAAGAATCGGGACCACCCCCAGTTCCTCCAACGGTAGAGTTGCCTGCAGAAACTACCCAGACCACCACGGTGGTCCCAAATACTGATGAACTCCAGCGCACTCTCTTCAAACGGCACCCACTGTGGACAACACTGTGCCGCCAGACGCGCCTAACCGAGATAGGGGGATTAATTTAGAAGAAAATATCATTGCGCTGGAAGAAGACACTCAGGAGTCGACGTTAAAAAATTTTGTATCCCAAAATTATGAAACGTTAACTAAACTCCTGCAAGAGGAGGCAAGAACAAGGTTAAGTCAGAACTTACATACTCGGCTTGACTTTGATGGAACATCCCCACCGCGCTACATAGAGCGCGAGAACAATGAGAGGCGTACCGATGTCCA
>LBNU01007092.1:296284-332908 GCA_014162995.1 Artemisia annua
AACCGCAAACCAAACACGGGCATATGCACCGAATATCGCATTTAATATTTACACATTAAATATTACGATGCAACCTAGGGTTTCTACGCAAGTTTGTATAACAATTTAATCTCACAAACCCTCTAATTTTCGTTCAAATAAAAAAATTCGATTTTTATTGTTAGCGCCAACAATATATAAATCGACAATTAAATTTTTTTTTAAGTTTATGAAAAAAATTTTAAAACATAAGAACACCAAGCATCTACATGAATCCATACGATTCAAATTGTTATGTTTCGGTCATTAATTACAACGTGATTAACGGCTCTTGATTTGCCACTTGTTGGAATATGTAAATCATAACTAATATATAAACATATAAAGACATCAAGCACGCCAGCGGAATAGATCGAGAATAGCATGTAATGTAAATTAACGAGAGTATTGAAATGAATGCGTTACCTTTGTGATTTCTAGCGAAGAAACAAAGAAACGTAATTAACAAGAACCTCCTATAACCGCCCTGAATTAGGGTGTTATGTTTTTAGATCGATTTAGAGAAAATCGAATAGGGCAAAGATCCCTGTTAGCAAAAGTATGCCGAACACCTCCGTTCTTGTACACACGTGGGACTATTAGCGTTTCAATGTAGAGAAAGCTTAGGTTCTTAATTGCACGAGCGAGCCGAGAACACCAATGTTAGAAGAATTCGCGTAGGAGACCCTAGAAGTGGGTGTAGTGATCAAACTAAACTAGAGATGTTGTTTGAGCTTGTGTAGGAAAGTCTAGGGTAGGAACCCTATAAGGGTTATTCGAGGCCCTGTTCTAGGCTCAAGAACGGAAAGAAGAGAAGAAGAATATGATTGCAAGTGAGAGTGAATCAAGGGATGAATAAATGAATACATAGGGACATGTATTTATACTATTCTCACCCTTGGAGCACAAGACACAAAACCCTAAACCCATTAAGGGTGGGTTTCATCCAAGCCTAGCCCAAGGAAGGCCCTTGGAAGCCTTCTTGTCCACTTACTTCATTTCTAGTCCTTCTTCTTTCGTCTAACGACCGTTAGGTACCGTTAAGTGTTCATTTCGTGAATTTAATAATTATTCGTCACTAAAACAATAATTATTAATTAATTGAAACTCATACGTAAAGTGTGCAATCCCGAAGTCTCGAGTTCGAGTCCGGACATATTCATTAATTTTTATCCGTAACTTCTAACAAACGGGTAGTTGATTGCAAGCATTTTATGTGGAGGACATATTCCCTTCGATTCAACGCCTTGCAAAAATTTGGATCTCTGCCCGATACAAGCCAAAACCTAATCAACTGTGATGTTCGGATTTATTGGTCTCATCTTTTCTTTTTCTCACACTGTAATTATTCTCTATATATCCTTCTTGGAGTTTTTGTGTTAATATATTTTAGCCATTCAAAGAAGAAAAAATAAAAAAATAAAAATTGACTACTTGGACTTCTTCCTAATTTCTTTATATGTAGATTGGTGTTATAGTAATGTAAAAAATTGAATTGACAAAGATTTGAACAATTGGCCTTTAGGTTGAAGAGAATAGAAAACAACCATATCCATTCTTTTTAAACATTTAAGTAAATTGATGGTGCATGTTAGCATATAATTACTATTCATAGTGCATTTTAGCAAGTCCATAATTTTATATATTGAAAATGAAAATGACAATCTTTATTTTCTTAGAAATAAAATATATTTTAACAATATTATAAATCCAGTGTTTCCTTTCACCATGACTATCATTGTCCCTAACATGGATGCCAGTTATAGACATAAAAATTATAGACAAAAGAATCTCCTAATTTCGTTGGTCACATGATAACATTTATGCATCATACCATCATGTCATCATGTATGTATCATGAACGAAAAAAAAAATTAAAAACACAAATGTGTCACTTTTAAACTAGTGCATGAACATGAGAACCCCACATCTTAAGTTTACCTTGTTGTTAGCTACAATCACCCGCAATTAACTAAGTATTTGACTATTTGGTTAAGTGTTCAATGTATCTGATTTCTCCTAAAAGCAAACTATAAAAAAACTTGAAAGTCGCCATTAGAACTACTGATAGGTAATAAATTTTGTATAACTGCCCATTTAATATTTTTTTGATAGTTTTGTACAAGAATATACTATATTTTAGAAACATTTCATGGTTGAAAAGGCATAATGATTATGGGGTATTGGGGTGTATGGGACAAACTTCATTTTTTGGCAACAACTTGAGTCATACCTATTGAGCACATGACTTGCACGTGGCATTGACATGATTTTCATTAGTCATGTTGCAAAGATTTAATTTGGTTGGCAAGTGGGTGCATTATTTTCCCATTAATATTTTTATGTAATTTAGATTAATAACACAAGTTGTTATAAGAATTTGATCCAGAATTGATCTGGTCAATCTGGGCCAACAAAACCACTCCTACGCCACACATGATCTTGTCATCATGAAAATGCTTAAAAACTTTAAAATGTAAATCCTCCGAATAATAAATACATGAAATGTTTTCCTGGAGGAGCATGGCAAATTTTAAACGCTCACATTTTTGTCTTTATTTTGTTTCAATAGATACTTTAACTCTTTACTATTTGCAAAACGTTGATAACTAAGTGACCGTCTATACTTTAGCACAATATGTGGAAGATATATTTACCGGGGTAAAACCTTTTACCCAATCATATGTGGAAGATATATGTCCGTCTTGTGATAGCGTGGTAGAATCATGTGGTCATTGCTTGGTTTTATGTAACTTTGCTATGAGTGTGTGGGAAAAGGTCTTTATTTGGTGGAAGTTTGGAAATGTTAACGCGTTCTCTATTGGTGAATTGTTCTCCTCTGGTGGAAACGTTGACGTTCCGAATCATTCGGTCCATCTTTGGCAAGCGGTTATATGGACGTCTGGATATTACATTTGGAAAGAGAGAAGTGTGCGGGTTTTTAAAGGGAAAGTCGCAAGTATAAATAAAATCGTCAAAGATATTCAACTTAAAAGTTACGAGTGGATTGTGAGAAGATCGAATAAGAGAAGTGGGATGGATTGGCAGAAATGGTTGTATGACCCAATAAAATGTCGTCTGCAACAAATGGATATGTGCTCAGTTATGTTAGTCTGCATATTGGTCATGTGGATCAGTTGATGATGGCGTTTAAGGAGTGTTTGGATAGCTATTTATGTCTATTTTATGATGTCTGTTTAAGTGGTCTGATATGGCTTTTTTGCTTAGTAGGTCTAGGCATGGTGTGTAGTTCAGTGGTGGATCATTACTTTTTGTGTTATCGTGTTTGGCTGGAGCTTGTTTACAGCATTGGTAGTGCTTGGTCTGGTTGCTTTGTGTTGTCCCCATAGTGGGGTGTTGTATCCTTTCTCTCGTTTGCTGCAGGTTCTTTTTGCTACAATGTCTTGGTTGTAGCTTGAGTCCTCCTTTTGTAATGCTCCTGTTTGGTTATATAAATGCTGCAGTTCAAAAAAAAANAAAAAAAAAAAAAAAAAAAAAAAAAAAAAAAAAAAAAAAAAAAAAAAAAAAAAAAAAAAAAAAAAAAAAAAAAAAATCCTTTACCCAATATATAGAAGACAATACTAAGTTTGTGCTCGAAACCAACTCAACAACCAAGACGACGGGAGTCTGTTCACTTCTATTTCATCATTATATATTTCGTCTATGCCTGTTTCCCGTGTTTTACTTTGGTTGGGTATGCTTTTAGTGGGATTCACATTAAAAGTCAATTGTTTCTTCTCTTGAAGTTCAAGGGATATTCAATGTAAAGGAAAGTCAAGTGTTTCTTCCCTATGAACTTCAATCCGTGTTGACGAGGTTGTTTGTTTCCAAAAATTTTAATATATTTTGAGCTTCAGAAAAACTTTTGGAATTTTGGATTTTAAAACATACCATGGTTTTAAATTCAATATTAAATAACCTACACATGTGACGTGACATGACATTCATAAAAAGCAATATGAACAAATCATTCATCCTAAAAGGCTAAAAGCACAATTTTGCTTCAAAAACCTATACCTTGGGCTTCTAGTAAGCTTGATATTGCAAAGTTTTTGACTCAAAAATTTTTTGTACACAAAATAACTTAATCATGCGTTGTTGAGGTGGTGGTGTACTGTGTACAAGATCACAAGTTAAAAGCTCCAAGTGTCCAAGCCAAGGTTTAGAGAATATATATTTCTGTCTTTTAAGTATTCAGTATACCCTAAATGGTTATACATCAAACATTTAAATAGATTCATGATAAGACCAAAACACTAAAATAAGATAATAATGCGAACCAAAAATTCTTAAAATATTCTGACAAACTTAAATATGACGAAAAACAATATGCAATAGAATTTAGGATTAATTTCATATATCACCATACTTTCATATTAATTTCATATATACCAAACTCTCAAAGGTGCAAGTATTGAATGAATAATTGGACTCAACCTAAATAGGTCTAATTCCGAATAAATTGGACTATGATGAAAAAGGTTTTTCGTCAGCCGATGATGGACTCAACCTAAATATAACCCAAAACCGACGACAAACTATAATTCCTTTACGTCTCTATCCCAAAGAAGGATTCCATATCACATCGATATTACGAAAGTTAGTTTAGAGTCGTGCTTGTTTGACACTCCAAACTAGTTACAAAACTTCTTGGTAGTTAAGAATCTAGAAAAACATAACCTAAAAATAGACTATTTCAACATACAACTTTCCATAAACCAGAATTAAATTATTAGAACACAAAGTTTGAAACCTTGGAATTTGACAAGTCATCTATCTGACTTGGCACAGATTATGATTGGTCAAAACATTAATGTTTTACTTAGTAATAATATATACCATCTCATAATAACAAGTGTTCATTTTTGAAAATACATATTACGGAGTACTTTCGTAACTATTTTTTTTTTTGAAGGCAGCAATATATTATTTCGTAACTATACTTTTCACCAATAAAATACTATAGTAAACCTTTGAAATTTATTTTGATCTAATAAAACACAACACAAAGTACTCAATGTTCCATAAATTGCCGGCTAGCAGCAATCATATATAGATACATACACACTTTATATATCTATAGTCCAAACAAGACTTACCCCCATCACCTCAACTTGATTCAATTCAATTATATATAAACTCACACACACACTAAAACACATTCACAAAACACACACAAACACAAACACATCTTTGTTGAATTTAAAGATAACCCTTTTCAGATCTTGAATCTTTTTTGAGGTTTAAGTGATTTATTCAGGTATTTATGCTTAATAATTTGTGGGTTTTCAATATTTTCCTATATCATTGGAGTATTAGTACAAATCTTGAAAATGCTAAAAATGGGTCAATGGGTGTTTTTTTGTTTTATGGGTCATTGGTCATTTGCTTATATTATTATGTGTGTGTGTTATAAGACATGTGAGTTGTGTGTGTGTGTGGCAATTAGGGATTTGAATGTAGTCATGAATGTTTTGTGTTAATGTTGGGAGTTGGATTTGGTGGCGTTGACTTGGATGGCTAGGTTTGACTTTTTATGTTTTATGGTTTTATGTTAACATTTTATGTTTTTAATGTTGTATTGCTGGTTTTGTAAGGTTCCTGTTGCTTGAAGTATCTCCTGATTCTATTTTATGCTTCAAAGGGATCTTAGGTTTAAACGGTATATATGCCTTGTTGGGTTAGTTTAGGTAGAGAATATAACACTCGAAACCGTGCTTAGTTTGCTCCTTTATTCGATTCTTGCTAGTTAAGAATGGTGCTTGATTTATGCTTGATATTTGGGATCAAAGAATTTGCGACTGATTCTTGTTTTGCCAGATCAAGAATTAAGATTCTTGATTATGCAATTGATCTTTGGCTTAGTGTTTAATTTGATATGATTTAGCATTCGGATCGGGTGGATTTGATAATGACATAATGCCTTACTTTTGTTTTTAGGTTTGGATAATTCTTGAATTTGAAGTCACTTGGTGGGGTGATTCTTTGTAAGTTGGAGCTTGGTGCTTGTTGTTGAAAAGGGGATCTTATTAATCTTGTGGATATAACTGTGTGTATCGTGTGCTGTACTTGATCTGTGAGGCAAGAGACTTCTAGCTGAGGGTGAGGGACGAGTGCAAAGGTAGTCTCGTAATAGTTACAACTTACAAGGGTTAGTCTCGTAATAGTTACAAGGGTCAAGTATATAAATGAAGTTACCAAAGGTGTGGCGTTTAGGCATGAGAGACATGCAACAGATGTTGCCACAGCATCGCCATCGTGGTCAGATAAAAGGACCAACGTGGATTATCGTATTGTTGTCTATGGTTTGCATGTTCTTAGTTGTTGCTTATCTATATCCACCTCAAACTTCTAGTGCCTGTTATATCTTCTCGGCTTCTAGCTGCGAAACATTTACCAGTTGGCTTCCACCTGCTCTTAGACAATTAAGTGATGAAGAGATTGCTTCTCATGTTGTAATTAGTAACATTTTGAACACGCCTCCAATGCCAACCAAAAATCCCAAGATTGCTTTTATGTTCTTGAGCCCCGGATCATTACCTTTAGAGAGGTTGTGGGATAAATTTTTTCAGGTACATAATGGTCATTTACTCTGAATACAATGTATGCTCATATTCATCAATGTGATGTAATGGCATAGTCTTTTCTGCATACAGGGACATGAAGGTAGATTTTCAGTCTATATTCATGCATCTAGAGAAAAACCAGTCCACACTAGCCGTTATTTTCTGAATCGGGAAATTCGCAGTGATAAGGTATGTTATGTTCATGTTAGAGGTTTTTTTTTTGCTTAAGGTAGCTTATGGTATGATGGAATTATTGCATCATGCATTGAGAAAAATAACGTTCGTTTAATCGATTGGAATAGAATGCGCCATTCCTATAGGAATCCAATTTCGTCTATTTAATTGCTTTTCATTTTATAGTCAGTTGTCCCATCGACTCAAATGTATAAAAGAGAAAACCAGAACTATAATTATTTTACTATTCTGTTTATCAAAAATTGTCTAGAAGATAAACCTGTATTATCTGTACACAGAAAGTTCAATAACGTTTGTTCAATAAATATAAAATGATACATTGTGTCTGAATATAAATATATGCTATATAACATTTATATGAAGTCTCGTTCCTTTCCTACAGAAAAACCAAACATTCCATTCAAGCCTACCAAATAGACCCCAAATGTTACTTTCTTCTATATGTATTTTCAATCAACTTACATTCCATCTTTTTGTTGTCTCAACATACTACCATACTAACGTTTAAAATAGTATTTTTACCACCACCTAAATGACTTGTTTTAAGCTTCAATGGACTTTGATATCTTAAGTTAGTTTTATGAATCCATTCTGCAGGTAGATTGGGGTAAAATTTCTATGGTTGATGCAGAGAAACGTCTTTTAGCAAATGCGTTGAAGGACCCCGACAATCAACACTTTGTATTACTTTCTGACAGGTTACAATCTTTTTCTCTCATTACTAATGTATATTGGTCTTTAAACTTTCTATTAAAATTCTTTTTCTTTTTCATATTTCAGTTGTGTACCACTGCGTGACTTTGACTATGTGTACAACTATCTTATGTACACAAATATCAGCTTCATTGACAGGTATGTATCATTTCTTGTATTAGACGAAACATTATTTAACCTGTATTTGTTGTTTCAAGAATCATGATCTGATAATGATAACATTTCATGTTTTTTTTTTCAGCTTCTCGGATCCCGGACCATATGGAAGTGGCAGGTACTCTGAGCACATGTTACCGGAAGTTGATAAGAGATTCTTCAGGAAGGGTGCTCAGGTATAATTTTAAAGTCCTAGACGAGTATCCTGATCCGTAAATAACTTGTCTAGTCAAATTTGAAAACCTAACTTCTTTATGCCACGACTTTTATACAAGGTCATTTCTGATCAAGTCTTTCAATTCTGTGCAGTGGTTCACATTAAAGCGCCAACATGCAGTCATAGTTATGGCTGATAATCTTTATTATTCAAAGTTTCGAGAGTATTGCAGGGTGAGGATGTTATAAATGTTTTTTTAGTATACGGTGTTTGAGGATTTCCTATTTTCCTTTCTCATGATATTTTAAGTGTATTCAAATCATTTTCTTAATCAATGGCTCCTATTTTGCGCAATAACAATTATTTTAATCAAAAGATTGATGTGTTTTGCTTCGTTCATGCCTTTCTATTATTGCAGCCTGGTATGGAAAAAAACATCAATTGCTATTCTGATGAGCACTACTTGCCAACCTTTTTCCATGTGAGCACATTCACACGATCTATTATATTCCTACTTTCAGCTTCAAAACCTTCTTTTGGTTCTTATTTTTGTTTCATTTATTGATGTTTAGATGCATGATCCCAATGGAATTGCAAATTGGTCGGTTACACACGTTGATTGGTCTGAAGGAAAATGGCATCCAAAATCTTATGAGAAGAAGGATATTACTGAACAGCTCATAAGAAATATTACGGTATGGCTGTATTTTCCACATATATATACACAAAAGCTGAAAAATCCAAAAAGTAAATGGATGAAACATAAATTACGCTACAGAATTAAGTCATCAACACATCCAAAGTTTACAAAAAGAATAATTTATTGCATCTTTCTGTCTCTCTTTCCTGTTTCACAAATCACACAAAACATAAGTTTACTTCGTTTTGTAGGCGTAAATTTACTTTTGTATAATTTGTGAATTTTGATCTATCGTTCCTTTTGTATCCCACATCCTATATTTTCAACGTTTCAATTCTTTTCGTTTTGCTATGGCTTCATCATCAAATTAGTGATGAATCTCTTGAAAAAAACATTAAAAGATTATTAGATCCTCAACTTAATTTTATGTTGCATTATTCTTGCAGTCCATCACCGAAAGTGTTCATGTTACAAGTGAAGAAAAGGTATGAACACTTGTTACTTTTTTCTTCCAATTAAATGTAGTTCTTGTTTATTGAAAGCTAAATATACTTTTTTAAATTTTGTAGAAAGAAACCACGGTCATTCCTTGCTTGTGGAACGGGATAAACCGGCCATGTTACTTGTTTGCAAGAAAATTCTTACCCGAGACTCTAGACAGCATGATAGATCTTTTCTCAAACTATACAACAAACTCATGAGAATTCTTACTTCTGATTCTTTGGTCGGGTCAAACGCTGACCCATTTTCACATTGTTGTAAAGCTTGTTTTACAGACACACGGTACTGGATCAAACAAATGCTCGCTATAAACTTTACTTCTTTCTGAATCCAAGGTACATGTGCGAAAAACATTTGAGGTTTTGAGTTAATAGTGAACAGTGGGGAGATATTCGAGTTGATAGTAAAGGTCTCAGAAAAAAGAAGTTTATGTTATCAGTTCTTTTTGGGTTCTTGAGATGACGTAAAATTGTTAATTTTTTACCCCTTAGTTTGGGCAATATTTGTATCATTTCTGGGATAAACTTTTTGGTTAATTCGTGACAATCTTTTGATATTAGAGATACTTTTGTACCTTTTTGTACATTTTCTATTGATGTTTGATACGAGTTTATGTTATACGGTATTTTACTAGATGTTTGATACGAGTTTATGTTATACACTAATACCGTATTTTACTAATATGTGTTATGTATGCAATGAAGTCGCCAAACTTGTAGTTTAAATATACCAACATTTTAGAGAACAATGATGATGCAAATTCCGTCAATAACATCTACCTAATGGCGTGTCTAACCAGCAACCTTCAAGTTGTGTCTAAATTAATAGTGCAGTTTCTGTGCTAAAAATAGTGAATATGAAACTTTGTGGTAAAATGTCTGCAATTTATGTAAAGGTTTTGTGAAGGTTTGCCAAAATGTCTGCAATTTATGTGGTAAACTTATCAGAAGATTAAAGGCACTCACCCTTCTTCCTGGTTTATAAAATGTGAACCGAGACATTTTAGAATTGCATACATTGATATATCCTACTAAAACTTAAATATTTTGCATATTAAAGAAAAGTTTTCAATGCATAATGTAACTTAGTGTTTAAATATGTTCATGAGTAAATATGCAAATATGCAAGTTTTTGTAAGTACACATATAATTAACCCTCCACATTTTATGAAGGAAGGGAAATACAAATATGTATAGATGAAGACTTCTTAACAAAGAAAATGATTGTCAAACCGAAATGCATGCTTAATAATAAAAATGAAACACGTCGAAGTTAACGGTTAAGATGATGGAAGAAAAAAGGGTTTGTCTAACGAATGCTTTCGGTGTGTTGAGGTAAAATCTTGCGACTACCCCAAACAAGCAATGTGGATCCTTCGGACTATGAGTGTCCTCCGGATCCTAAGTATTCCTTCGTATGTCTCTGTCCTTCGGTTACCTGTAAGACAGAAACGCCCGTTAGACTCGCCCCGGAAATGTATCCCAAGACCAACCTCCGGCGTGAGAGTAAGTATGGAGCTCTAGAGAGATAAAGTATGTAAATAGGTAAGAGAGAGAGAGGGAATTAGTTACCCTAATGTGAATGTTACCTCTCCTTATATAGGCAAGAAGTCTTGTACTTTGGGAGATAATTTGTGCACATTTGTTGGGTTAGTGGAGATGATTCCACTAATATGTACTTTGTTGTACTTTGTTGTACTTGGGTTCACTTAGTTCACTTAGTTCACTTAGTTCGCTTGGTCGGTTGATTGTCTGAATATTGCTTATCCGGAGGTCCAACTTTGTCTGGTACAAATTATGCATCGTCATTGCCAGGCCTTCCGGAGAATGTCTGGCCCTTCCTATACAATGGCGCTTTCGGATATTGTTCGAGCCTTCCGTCTTTGCTCCGTTTCGTCCGGTTAGTTTCATCTCTATATTTACGTGCGGATTGGGTCCGGAGGGCACATACATCAACATGTCCCCCCCCAGTGTCGTGGTATTGGTTATGCCAATGGCATGATACTTTACTGTTTTTCCGAAGGGTGTGCTATGATTTTGTCGAGTTGCATGCGTGTGTGAAACGTTAATTGTAATTAATGTGTCGTTTTAAGGTATGCCGTTGTTTTTACCGCGTCTTTAGATCGTGACACGTGTACGATTTTTTGGACGCGTGGCTTGGATGATGACACGTCAGATTTTTGTACTGTGTGTCGTTTCGTGGGCTTCTTTGAAGCCTATAAATAGTCCTCATTTTTTCGCTTTTACCACTGTAATTTCTCTGACAACCGTGTTCTTCCGTGCAAACTTCCGAGCGACGCGTTCATCCTTTGATCTTCCGTGAGGTNTATTTCGTGACAATCTTTTGATATTAGAGATACTTTTGTAGCTTTTTGTACATTTTCTATTGATGTTTGATACGAGTTTATGTTATACGGTATTTTACTAGATGTTTGATACGAGTTTATGTTATACACTAATACCGTATTTTACTAATATGTGTTATGTATGCAATGAAGTCGCTAAACTTGTAGTTTAAATATACCAACATTTTAGAGATCAATGATGATGCAAATTCCGTCAATAACATCTACCTAATGGCGTGTCTAACCAGCAACCTTCAAGTTGTGTCTAAATTAATAGTGCAGTTTCTGTGCTAAAAATAGTGAATATGAAACTTTATGTGGTAAAATGTCTGCAATTTATGTAAAGGTTTTGTAAAGGTTTGCCAAAATGTCTGCAATTTATGTGGTAAACTTATCAGAAGATTAAAGGCACTCACCCTTCTTCCTGGTTTATAAAATGTGAACCGAGACATTTTAGAATTGCATATATTGATATATCCTACTAAAACTTAAATATTTTGCATATTAAAGAAAAGTTTTCAATGCATAATGTAACTTAGTGTTTAAATATGTTCATGAGTAAATATGCAAATATGCAAGTTTTTGTAAGTACACATATAATTAACCCTCCACATTTTATGAAGGAAGGGAAATACAAATATGTATAGATGAAGACTTCTTAACAAAGAAAATGATTGTCAAACCGAAATGCATGCTGAATAATAAAAATGAAACACGTCGAAGTTAACGGTTAAGATGATGGAAGAAAAAAGGGTTTGTCTAACGAATGCTTTCGGTGCATTGGTTAACATGAATAAAACAGAAAACAATAAATTAATTAAATTAAAAATCACATCTAATTAATGTATTTTGTAAGTTTAATTTATATGTATTAAATGTATTATTCAATTAACAAACTCTAAACAATATATTGAAAACACGACAAACTTTTTTTCTTTTAAATAATAAGCACTTCACACATTAAGCCTAACAAGACCCATTTTATATGTAACAAACATATTAATGACATATGCCTAATTTTACACATAGTCTACGTGAAAGCTTTCATCATAATAACAATATTTAGACTGTCTTATTAATAAGTTATCCTTAACACCAAATAATACCTCACCAAGTTCGACCAAAGTCTTACGAAGATATTTTTCTAAGATACTCCCAAATAAACAAAACATACATAGTGCTCAACAAAGAAGCCTTGAGCACTGAAGAATTTCTCAATGTAACCTTTGACGAAAGTCTATCTGTATCCAAAACATTCTTTGATAGAGGATGATGTCATAGAGGAACATGTCGTTCAAAACCATGTTAGAACTCCCTCTCCCATTGACGACTTGGAGGAAGTCATTCCTAGAATAGTGGTGTGTCAATTAATGAACACATTTCGTTCTTGTTTGTTTAGTTGGTGTGATTGGTTGAACAATTAATTATACCTTAGAATATCGGTCGAGTTGTATCCCTTAAGCATCTTTGATAATTCATAACTTTTTATTAGTCACTTAACTCACTTCGTTGTTTTCCTTAGTTTGATCCTTTAGGTTGTGGATTTAAAACAAAGATTGAATGTGGCTAGTTTCTAACACACTTTGATATACTTATATTTCATAACATTCATTCTCCTTAAGAGCTTAGCTTAGTTTAGGAACCCTAACTACTCTCCAATATAATTCTATAATGTAGTTCTCTTCATCTCTTTTGCTCCTTAAGAGTTTAATACTAACATAGTTTAATTTCGGAATGTCTTTTGCTATTCGTCTTTCCTCCATATGATTTCATTAGCAATATATTAAGTTGCACAAAATTAACCCTCAATTTAGGTTAAGCAATTGTAAAAATTTGGTCCATAGATTCGCTAACAAAAAAGAGCAATAAACAAGAGGAAGCAATAATCATGAGGAAGTAATGAGCTAGGGCGAGTAGAAAGCTCGGAGTAGTTTAAACGAGAGGAGAAGGAAGTCTAAACGGATAGTATAGTAGCGAGCCCGGAGTGCTCACCTTTTTGTTTCGAAAAAAGGGGGAGAAGGATGTGCAAACAGGTAACATTTACTTTTTACTATGTGTTACAGTTTACATATTTTGTCATCATAAAAAAGGAGATTGTTAGTGTAAATATGAAGATATTTAAACTAAACGGTCTCTTATGTTTTTAATGATGACAAATATGTAACTTGTAACATATAACGTAGTAAGTTACTCGTAACCATATATTTCTCATCACATCTCATCTTCAACGTCTCGAGTCTTCTCTTGAGTCAACACATGTTCGAATATGTTTGTTAAGATGTATTATGATCAAACCGTTTAACAAACTATTGAGAATGCTTAAAATTTAATTTAGAGTCATTAAGTCATTTATCCAAACTAGTGTCTCATGACACATTTTATAAATGTCCAATTACTATTCTATTGCCGACGGTGCATTTTACATAAATTTTTTACATCCGTTGGATCAAGTAAGTTTTAATCTGGACCATTCTAATTCAGTATTTATCTTTTGCAACTAACTGGAGGTAATAGTGGAAGCATTTGAACCTAATATACGCATGTGCTAAACTAGAAGATGATAATATATTAATATTAGACGCATGCAGTTATCTACAAACAAGAAAATAGCATAAGTAAAATTTGACTAACAAAAGGTTAAAACTAAGTCACTAAAAAGTCTGCTGATTCTCGCCATGTGACGGTTTATTTTAGGTTTTAAAATTAAATGGCAAACACATCAATACTCATACTCATTTGTAAATGATAGCCAACCATCTTCACAGGATAAAAATAACTAATACAGTATACAAGAAAATGAAGGTATGAGTACATATACAATGCAATATATTTGATCCATTATATTACAAAGTGATGATTTTAAACCTTTCTTTTCTTGCATTAACAGATGGACTATCAAACAATATGCTTACTAGCGAAGCCAAAACGAGTTAACCAACAAAGTGAAAATGACTGAAGAAATCAAGGTAAACTTCGAGTCTACACTTTTTCGATATCAGGTTTCAACATCTTCCCTCATAGTTTTATATTTTATGAAGACCTAAGTTATTTTTCTGTTGAATAGAAAGCCGCGAACAATGTGGGCATGGGTATTCATGCGTACTACTTTGATGATGTAACATTTATTTCTACACGTTTTTTGGTTTCATCTTTCAAAAAAGAATAGCATTATCGCATACTCATATTCGTATGAAGGCCTAATAACATAATTTTTCTTTCTTTGAACACACTCCGATATGATCACACGCTTGGAACTGTGTATCTTTGAGCATGTGGATATGGGTATTCATGCATTGTTTGATGAGGTAAAATTTATTTTTACGCTTTATTTGTTTCATATTCCAAAAAAGTATCATATGTTTATATTTGTATGAAGGCCTAATATTGTTTTAATTTCTTTGAACATCACTCTGATCACACATGTGGAACTGGACATCTATTTCTTACTATAGCTTCATTGTCTCATCCCATTTTTATATCCCATATACTAAAAGCTGATACTTTGTTTTTATTTGAATCAGAGTTCTAAGAAAACAAAAAAGGAAGCAAACTTGGCAACATGGAACTTCAAGCTCATATAAACATTGAGAGTATTGAGAGTTTGGTTGATGAGAAAGTCTTTTTGATTGGATTAATACACCTCTAGGGATGATATATATAAAATACATAAATAATGCATGTAATAGTTATACCTAAATCAAATATAACTTAAAATGTATCTTACGGGTTCGCTATTCATATTCGTATGTAAGATAAGATTTTGGAGGATGTTTTCTCAGTGGCAACAAGAGGAGAAAAAGAAATAAAGTTTCATATATATATATTATACACTCAAAACAAGGATCTCAATATACTTAGTAAATTATTGTAACGCTGAACCCGGGCAACGCACGGGTATTGTACTAGTTAAGTTTGTTAGTTAAACACACTTTATGAAATTAGCAAAGGTTATCTATTTGTGGATTAAATTCAAATTTGAGTTGACCTAGTTTACATAAACCTCCCATTAAGAAAAAGCATATTCTGTTTGGTAAAGAGACCAAATCACTCTTAAGAAAACCTTCATAAACACTTGTATATTCAATAATTATTGGTTAGTCAAAAACACACTTTATAAGCCTTTTAAAAAAGTGAATATTTGTGGAAAGAATGAAAACATGTGACTAAACCAAATTCAAAACATCTAGAAACTTTTCCAAATCTGGTGAACCATGGATTCGAAACAAGGGACGGATCCCTGCACGAATCAGTGGATCCATGTGGCCCCGTAGCTGAGTTTTGCTTGCCTATTTAACAACTCATTTGGTCACCATTTATACCAAGCTTTTTGGAATATAACAATACACATTCTCAAGTCTTCAAAACCTTTTCATAACCCTTGATCATAATGTTTCTAACTCTCGTTTGTTGAAATCGTATTACCACATGAAGATCTATCAAAATAAGCTTCGAGTTCTTGTTATCTTCATCCATTAAAAGCCCACTAGCATATGAAGATCCACCACAACAAGATTAGAGCCCTTATCATCTCCATCAATTGAAAGCTTGTTATCAAGAGAAGATAAACCATATCAAGCTTAGAGTTCTTGATGTCTAGATTAGTTATACATATCAGTTAGATAACCATATCTTGTATCACCATTATACAACACCTTATATCACCATCATATAACACCATATATCATCAACCATATTCCAAACTAGAGGTCATATAGGTTTGTGTTCAGGCCTTAAAACACAAGGGTTATAGGTTTGGTGTGCTTAGTCCTTAAAACACAAAGGTAATAGGTTTGTTATGTTTGGGCCATAAAACACAACGGGTTTGGTTGTACCCGAAAAAGAACTCGATATCTAGCTTAGTATTGGTAAACTAATAAGCGACGTTGTAAGGTTTTCTCCGCCGAGAAGGGAGCTTGTTGAATTAGTGAAGGAACTCTCGAGTAGGAAACTCGGAGAGTGGAGTACGGCGAAGAGGAGATTAGTGCCGAACCACTATAAAGCATCGTGTTTGGTTTGATATCTCTTTTACTTATTTTCTTGTGTTTATATTTGCATTGTGTTGATATGTTTTCTTTTAATCCTCCTATTATTATTGTTGTAGAATTGTTATTGCCACTAATCATATTGCATGGATTAATGACTTTAAGCCTATTTCTTGCTGCAATGTTATGTATAAATGTATAAGCAAGATTATCGCTAACCGTATCAAGGAGAGTTTAACATCTTTAGTCAGTTTAAACCAATCTGCGTTTGTTCCGGGTAGAAGGATTTCGGATAATATTCTGCTTACTCAGGAGCTTATGCATAATTATCATTTGGATCGTGGGCCTGCTCGTTGTGCTTTTAAGGTTGATATTCAAAAGGCTTATGATACGGTTGATTGGAGTTTTTTAAGGAGTATTCTGATTGGTTATGGATTTCATTCGCGTATGGTTGCATGGATTATGGAATGTGTTACGTCGACTTCATTCTCGATTAGTGTTAACGGTATGTTACATGGTTATTTTAAGGGTAAGAGGGGTTTGAGGCAAGGTGATCCTTTGTCTCCGTACCTTTTTACTCTTGTTATGGAGGTCCTTACTCTCATGCTGCATCGCCGGGTTCGTTTGGCTGATTCTTTTACTTTTCATCACAACTGCTCTAATTTGAATATCGTTAATTTGTGTTTTGCTGATGATTTATTTCTTTTTGCCCATGGTGATGTCCATTCGGCCAAAGTTATTATGGATGCTTTGGATAAGTTTAAGTTAGCTTCTGGTCTTACACCGAGTTTGCCTAAAAGTACAGCCTATTTCTGTAACTTTCTCTATCACGTCAAGATTGCTATTCTTCAGGTTCTTCCATTTGATGAAGGGTCTCTTCCGGTCAAATATCTTGGTGTGCCTCTTGTTACTACTAGGTTGATTTATAGAGATTATAAAGAGCTAGTGGAAAGGTTGTCTAATCGTATCAAGGATTGGAGGAATAAATCTCTTTCGTTTGCTGGTCGGTTACAATTAATTCAATCGGCGCTTTCGTCTATGCATATTTACTGGGCATCGGTTTTTAATCTTCCGACTCGTATTGTTCATGATCTTGAGCAGCTTATGAGAGGTTTTCTTTGGTGTCATGGTGAGCCGCGGAAAGGTAGGTCGAAAGTTGCTTGGGAAGTTGTTTGTTTACCTAGGCAGGAAGGGGGTCTTGGTATTAGAAGGCTGGATTCGTTTAATAAAGCCTTGATTTCTTCGCATATTTGGAGCATTATTACAGGGAAGAAATCCCTTTGGGCTAAATGGATTTACATTTATAAGCTTAGAGGTCGCAATTTTTGGGATATTCCGTGTCGTGGTAATATGACATGGAGTTGGTGAAAGATTTTACTGATTCGACCTCTTATTCGTAGATTCATATGGTATAAGTTAGGAAACGGTTCTAAGGCCTCAGCTTGGTTCGATTCTTGGTGTGATGTTTGTCCATTATCTCGTATTGTATCTTCTCGGGATATTCATCGTGCTGGGTTTTCTCCTGGATCTACAGTTAGGGATATTATTTCTGAGGATGGTTGGGCCTGGCCCGCTCAGTGGGAAGTTCGTTACCCGTCTCTTAATTCGATTACGGTTCCTCAGTTGGTTAATCATGCGGATGATCGATTATTTTGGCGTACTAGTGATGGGAGTTTTAAGCATTTTTCGGTCTCGCTAGTTTGGGATTGTATTAGACCTCGGGGATCTACGGTTGAGTGGTTTCATGTTGTTTGGTTTTCTCATAGGATTCCTAGACATGCTTTTCATCTTTGGTTGGTTATCAAAAGGAGACTGAAGACGCATGATATGTTGAGGCTGCAGGATGCTAACAATAATAATATTATGTTGCAATGCCCGCTTTGCGAGTTACAACCTGATTCTCATAATCACCTTTTCTTTGATTGTATGTTTTCTTCTCAGGTCTGGGATTCATTGAAGTTGTTTGCTGGTTTTGGTTCTATGCCTTCTTCGCTGGACGCTATTGTGAATTTCCTCATTATTTCGGCGAATTCAAGGTCTACCCGGATTGTTGTTTCTAAGTTCTTGTTTGCAGCCACTTCTTATGTTATTTGGCAAGAAAGAAACAACAGGATCTTCAAGAAGCAAAAAAGATCAGAAGCTCAAGTTATTGATTTTATCAAGTCCACGGTTCGGCTCAAGCTTCTCACTTGCAGATTTAAGAAGACGGCGAACGTGAAAGATCTTTTGAGCGTGTGGAAGTTGCCTCCTTCTCTTATGCATTCATGATGATGTCTATTGATTGCCGGTTTTTGATTGAAGATGAGGTCTATTTGGAAGTTGCCTTTGGCTGTTTGGATTGTTCGTTGGAGACCCAATTGAGAGCTGTACTCTTTTTTCCCTCCTCCAAGGTTTTCCCTCAGGGTTTTTTCTTGGAGAGGTTGATGTGTGCTTATTCACACATCTTTTCTTGACCAAATTAAGACCAAAACAGACACAAACTAACCATAAATGCCAAAGATATTGTGTTTTTGTGTTTGTGATCGTGCAGGAACGGATATTTCAGAAATGGGCACAAATCAGGCCAAAAAGGACAAAAACGGGCACGAGTTTGGAAAACGTGTCAAAAGCCAGAGCCGGGGAAGCAAATTGTCAAAACACACCTTGGGGAATCACAGAATGCCAAAAAAAGTCCTTGGAGCAAAAGTTTGCAGAATTGGCAGAAATGGTCCCTCAACTTTCAGAAATTGGCAGAATTGGTCCCTGCACATTTATTTTGGAAGAAAAGTCAAAAAAGGTCCTTGGGAATTCAAAAGTTGTCACAAATGGTCCCTGGGTGAAAAGTTTGAAGAATTTACAAGTTTGGTCCCTACACTTTGAAATTTAGCAATTTTAGTCACTGGGAATTTAAATTTGGAAAATTACAAGTATGGTCCCTGGATAATTGAAATGTGGGCAAGAATCACCCTTGTGATAACTATGGGAAGGTTGCATTTCAGGCCCCTCAAATTTTCAGAAGTTACAACTTTGGTCCTTATGATACTACTAAACCAAACCGGCCCTTTGTTATCTTAAAACCCAAAACAAATCCAACCCAACACAACTAAATCCTAATCCCACTACAACCCTTGGCCCATCACCCCACAAGCCCAACACCCTTACCAGTCCACAAGCCCACCCTTTTTTTTTATATAAAACCCTGATCAAATCCCAGTCAAACCCCCCAAATACCACTCCCCCTTCCCTACTTCTCTGAACCAAAACCACCCCTGGTTTCACCACCCACTAGCACCATCACATCCCACCGCCTTCTTCACTCACCACTAATTGCACCTAACAAAACAATAACCATTAATGCACCACCCTCCCCCTTGCATATAACAGACCCAATTGGCCTTATCTAGTTTTGGCACCAAAACCAAATCAAAGGCTAGGATGAGTTTCAGACATCCAATGGCTAAGGATTGAAGTGGGATTTGCTCATAAGGACCGAAGGAACCCTAATCTTGTGCTATAAATAGAAGAAGAAGCAAGAGAAGCAGTGTGTAGTTTTAGCTTAATTTTCACTTATGTCGAATTAATGTAATTTCAAATTTTAGTTGTTATCTTTAATCTAAAAAGTTTATTTTCATCCATCTCAGTGTAATTTAAGTATCTTTTAATAGAAATTTCAAGGTTCTTGTTGAAATTCAGTTTCTATTTAAATTTGGTACAAATGTCTTAATAGCATAAAAGTTGTTTAATTGTTGTTTTAAACCTGTAACAAGCTTACTTAAGCTCTTAGAACAGAAAAGAAAACATAAAAAAAGGAAATAAATAGAAGCAAATGAACACCACAGGGTACCTTTGCATATGAGACAGGATGCTTAAGGAAGTTGCCTACAATGGAGGGGCAAGAAGGACTTTTACTAGCTTGTTTATAACAAGCTAGAGCTTTTAGCTGCCCATTTGGGTACCCTTGTTTAGCTAGGGTCTCAAGTGAGTTCCATTCTTCTAATTTTCCCAATTTTTGTATTTTTACTGTAGCATAGCTTAAAAGTGCTTATCTCTATGTTTCTAGGCTTATTTGGTATATGTTAGTTAAATTCTTGCTTAAAATTGCCTGCATGTTCAGTAGATTTCATGGATGCTCAGTTTTCACTTTTCACTGCCATGTTAAGCATAATTTTGATTCATGATGTGTTGTTGTATTCAGTGGTTGTTCTGTGTTAACTTAAGTTTATCTCATCATATAATAACCTTGGGAATTGAAATTAAGGCTTAAACCAGTAATATCCCTTGTAATCACAAAATCAGTTAGTTTGTAGGGGTGTTTGGCTCAAGGGAGTTTTATGTGTTCAAGCTTGTTTCTGCTATCATACTTGGTTGATATTTGTCACTTTGGGTCCTAATAGAACATTCAAAGCATAAAAACCAGGTCTTGTTTAGGTAAAAGTCAAAATAGCCTTTGATCTAACCTCCTTTGGTCACTGTGAGAATTTTGAGTTCAAGTTTTCATCAAATCAGTTCATAAGTAGTTATCTTAGCTTAATTTAGTCTCATTGTAGCTTAATACACCATTTTCAGTCATCTAGGACAAATCAAATCTCACAAAAGTCAAAGTGTTCATAAATCTTAAAAAGTCAAATTTCAATTATGAGAAAATGGCATGAATTTCATTTCAACCTGTAGGATTCATTAAGGATTGGAATTGGTTGATTTTTGTTGTTTTGAGTTATTTGGTAGCTTGTGTATCTTTTTCAAAAGGAAAATCTCATTTTAGAATCCATTAGCTTATAAATAAGCTTGTCTCAAGTAGCCAGTGTGTCCAGTTACCTCCCCTATGTCAGGGTGAGCAGTGTGCACAAGCCCATATTCACAAGCTCCTACAGTGTTGATTAGTGAGCCTTAGCTTTAGACATTTGTTGTTTTGAGAAGCTTATCTGGCCAGTTATCTGTTCCAATGCTTATTTTGGACCCTAAAAGCTTTGCCCCTAGCTTATTTGTGTTCCTAAGTTACCCACACATCACTGAACACACTGAGTCATTCAGTGTGGCCACCCATTTTCACAAGCTCACACCAAGCTTATTAGTGGACCCCACTGCTTAAGCCTTAGCTTATTTTAAAGCCCTCCTAGCCAGCTTTTTGGATCAACCTTTGTTTTGGACCCTTGATCACTTCTGTGGGCCCCACAAAAGCCTACAATTGTCCCCATTTGGCCTGCTTAGGATTAGTATTTGGATTTTGCTTAATTGTGTCTAGTAGCTTATTCAGTGTGCTTTTTCCTTCTCTCTGGCTTATTTTGTGTTCATATCACTTGTTTGTAGCTTAATATGCCCTCTGTGATCATCTGTGTAGCTTATTACTAGCTTGTTCTTAATCAAAATCAAATCTTAGCTTATATATCTCACTGTCAAAAACATAAGCTCACCAACTGCTTATTTTAGCCAAGTTGTTTTCATTAAAGTTTCTCATTTTCAGTTTGTTGGGAATTATAATTATAGATTTGATGATACAAAACAAGAAAGAATGAAACAATAGGGACTTAATATGACAAGAAGGAATTCTACAAAAGATGGAGAAGGACTTGCTTGCAAAAGAAGTTTTATTTATTAGTCCTTCGTAGTATCTTGTAAACCCTAATCCTCTAGTATATAAAGAGATATAGGGCGTAGGATTTTATTATTAAGTCTTCCATAATGTAGTCGACTAAAAAGGTGTGTGTGTGTCTAGGCGTCGAGTTCCTACAATGGACGCCTAGGGTTTAGTGTTTTAGTTTAGATAACATGCTCTACTTGATCAAGGTAGAACATGTTAATAAGTTTGTAATCGTTAGAGAAGTGAATGATAATGAAAAACCTTGTTCATGATAACGTTAATTCATTGTTTGAATATTCCGCTTTCGTTATTATGTGTTCCTAGATATAGTTAATAATTAGACATCGTCTAAGAGCTACAACGATCTTCACAATTGGTATCAGAGCTTGTGTGGAAACTCTAATTAAGAAGAAACCCTAAACCAAACCGATTTTCTAAACCAACCCTACAAGATGTCGACACCTGAACCTACACCAATGCCATCCATCACCACTGTCCGAATTCCTATAGTCAAGAAGGGTGAATATGATCTATGGAGCATGAAGATGAGGCAGTACATTGCTATCACTGACTCTGCGCTCTGGGATATCATTGTCAATGGCAATCAAGTTCTTGAAGAACTTNTTGGATAAACCTTTGTTTTGGACCCTTGATCACTTCTGTGGCCCCACATAAGCCTGCAATTGTCCCCATTTGGCCTGCTTAGGATTAGTATTTGGATTTTGCTTAATTGTGTCTAGTAGCTTATTCAGTGTGCTTTTTCCTTCTCTCTGGCTTATTTTGTGTTCATATCACTTGTTTGTAGCTTAATATACCCTCTGTGATCATCTGTGTAGCTTATTACTAGCTTGTTCTTAATCAAAATCAAATCTTAGCTTATATATCTCACTGTCAAAAACATAAGCTCACCAACTGCTTATTTTTGAGTTCTAGCCAAGTTGTTTTCATTAAAGTTTCTCATTTTCAGTTGATAATCAGTTTTCAAAAACAAAAATAAAAAAATCATCATTTTAATTTTAGTGATAGCTTCTATTTAAAAAGCTTTTGCTTTTTAGCTTATTTTTGTGCTTTTTCATTAAGCACTTAGGTGTTTTTCATATTTTACCTAGGTTTCTGCACCAGCATAGTATTTATATAAAAATTTTCAGATTTATCTCTTTTCATTTAGTATTTATAATAATTAATAATAGTTAAATTAGTTTTAATTAAAAAATCAAATAAAATCCTTTACTGTTTATTTTTAATCATTAGCATCTTTTTATATTTTTTTTAGCTCTTATTAATTATAAAGTATTTTTAGAAAAAGTTTTAAAATTATCTGTTTTAATTTATTATTATTAATAATTAATATTAGTTTAATTAGTTTTAAGTAAAAAATCAAAAATAAATTTCCTTTCTGCTTATTTATAAGCAATAGTACTTTTTTTTACATTTTTCCTAGCTTTTATAAATTATAAAGTATTTTTATAAAATAGTTTCATAATTGTTACTGTTCATTTGCTATTTTTCTTAATTAATTTAGTTTAATTAGCTTTTAATTAATAATTAAGTAAATAATTAGTAAAATAGTTTAATTATAATTTTTATAATTTTTTAGGATTCCTGTAATGGTTAATTAGTTTTATTAAAAAATTCATAATTATCTAAGTCGTTTTAGTATTATTAGTAATTTAAATTAGTTTAAATAAGTAATTAAATAGTTTTTAATTCTTAATTAATATTAAATAATTAAATAATAAAAAAAAATTTCTTTTTTATAAAGATTTCTTTTAATATTAAGTTCGTAAAAAAGTCATTTTCACCCCCTCTAGTTTATTTTTGCTTAAATTTGACTTTTCCTAGTACGCGTTTACGTTTGTTTTAATTTTAATTACGTTTTAGGATTATCTGATTTTCAGTAATTGTTAATATTGCTTATTTGTCGTATTTCCACTTATATCTGTTTAGTGTAATCTATCCCAATCATTATCTGGTTACTTTCCTAATCACTGAATCCCTCAAACGTTTCCCAAAATACAATTTCAATCTCGTCGGGATATAACGACCCGGGAATACACTGTGCTTGCACCGGATCATAATTTGATCTCTCCTCTCTCAGATTTTACTTGTTGACCACATCAGGTTGACTGGTTAGTTTGGGAGGAGTCAAAATTTTGGCGCCGCTGCCGGGGAGGTTGTTGCGTGTTTTAAAACGTTTAGCAGTTTAGTGATTTTCAAAACCCTCCTTGTACAAATATCACCACTTTGTAAATTTTTGTAAAAATCAAAATCAATAAAAAAGGTCATTAACACTTTTCCTAAAGTGTTAACAACACAAAAAAAAATCAAAAAACAACAAAACAAATCGTGAAGTTAAATTACTTCGTATTCTTTAAGATTACAACCTATACAGGTGGTAAAGGCAAGTTCTGACATTAAATTGCGAACTAAAAAGAGATCCATTCTTCTCTTCCGCCACCCTGCGAGTAGTCTTAAAGGAACGATTTCGGTTAACGAATCGATTCCAAAAATATCTCTAAAAGTTTTTTTTCACACACACCCACAAAAAACCAAAAACATTTTCTGTTTTCTTGTTAATAAATACATAAAATACAATATCGAGAACCAAGACAGAATACTACCTAACTGGGGGTATGACCATTAATAAGTTCCCAAACTAAAGATTAAAACTTGCCTTTGTATCCTTGTGAATTGGTGTACCGTTTTCAAAGAAGCCATTCATATTGTGGTTATTGGTTTAAGTTCTCTGTTGTTTTGCCTCGATCTTGTTTTAATTGTGATTGTTTTTAGTGCATGCGCACTCGTTCCCAAACAAGGCGTAATCGTCAAAGAAGCGTAGCTGAATTATATACTGTTGTTGAAGAGACGAAACCCGTCATAATGGACGACGAGCCCCTACCACCACCACCCCCTCCCAAGGATGAGGCAGCTCCCGATCTCCGAACGATGGAGGAGTTGTGTCAGCCCAGCATGCAAGGGAGGGGAGGACCCATTGCACCACTCACTATTGAAGCCATAGATTTTGGACTCAAGCACCACATGATCCAGCAAGTCCAAAATTCGTGCCAGTTCCACGGTTTACCCAGTGACGATGCAAACAAGCATCTCGATAAATTTTTAACCGTCACCTAGAGTATGAAGCAGAATGGTGTCACCGAAGACGGCCTTCGCTTATATCTCTTCCCATATTCTCTCACTCATCATGCTACTGCCTGGTTTGATCATCTCCCGAAGAATTCGATCCACACTTTTGATGAAATGGTTACCAAGTTTTTAGCAAAATATTTTCCACCATCCATGGTAACAAAATTGAGAAATGATATTAGCAACTTCAGACAGCGTCCGGACGAGTCCTTATTTGAGGCATGGGAACGCTATAAGCTTGCAATCGATCGTTGTCCTAATCACAACATGCTTCTTGTCACCATCATAGATACCTTCTATAATGGGTTGACACTTCGTCATCATGGCACGATCAACGCTGGTGCTGGTGGGACCTTCATGAAAAGGACCCCCGAAGAGTGCTATGATCTTATTGAAAATTTGACTGCCCACCACAATTTTTGGGATTCCTCAGCTGAGAGGAATGATTCATGTAAATCTGTCACTCCAGCCTCGAATGAAATGGCTGCTCTCACCAAGAAGCTCGATGATTTGTCCACTGCGATTCTACGGATGCACCAGACGAATCAAAATCATCAAGTTAGAGCTGTCAGTCAAAGTTGTGAAACATGTGGTGGTCCACATCCATTACTGAGTGCCCAGCCACCGGTGGTTTCGCTCATGAGAACGTATATGCTGCTCAAGGTTCCTACAATGCGGTGGGTAACTCTTACCAACCACAGGGGGACCGTAATCTCTTAAGCTATTGTTCCAACAATTATCTTGGACCTCCCGGTTTCAATCAATCTCAAAACCGGAACCAAAATTTCAATCAAAATCAGAACCAAAATCGAATGAACCAAGGTTTCCAAAACCAAGGGAATTTCAATTCCGGTCAAAATCAGGGTTTTCAAAACCAAGGAAATTTTCAAAGAAATCAAGGTCATGGTAATCAGGGTAATTTTCATAATCAGGGTAATTTTCAGGGAAACAATTTTCAGGGTAATAACAACCAACATCAAGGAAATATTCAAAACAACCGTGCTCAAAATTTTCCTAACCAAAATCAAAACGTTGTTCAACCCCAATCTTCCTCCGATGAGTTGTTGAAACAATTCATGAAATCACAAGAGGAAACAAATCGGTTATTGGTCAGCCAAATCTCTGAACTTAAGAAGTCTTTAAATGATCGACCCTCGGGCTCAGGTACACTTCCTAGCAACACGGTCGCTAACCCTAGGGGCGATGTTAAGGCGATCACCACCCGAAATGGAGTTTCGTATAATGGACCCACGATTCCTTCTACCTCTTCTTCTCTTCCTCCCAAGGTAGCAGAACGTGAACCTGAGGTTACTACGGACACGGTACTTCCTACTAATAATGGAGGTACCGACGACGTCCACCCTCAAGTTGTCCCGAAACCCAAAACCAAACCTGGAGTTGTTTTTGAACCTTCAGCAGCTCCCGTTGAAAAACCCAACCCTAAGCCTTCAATTCCTTATCCTTCACGTTTAAACGATCAAAAGCTCCGTGAAAAGGCTAGTCATCAAATGGAAAAATTCTTCCAAATTTTTCAAGGCTTACATTTTGATATAAGCTTTGCGGATGCTCTTCTTCTGATGCCCAAGTTTGCATCAACAATCAAGAACTTGTTAAGCAACAAGGAAAAACTCTTTGAGATGGCAAAAACTCCATTAAATGAAAACTGCTCTGCAGTTCTGTTAAAACAGCTTCCCGAAAAGCTGGGAGATCCACGGAAATTCCTCATTCCTTGCATTTTCTCGGGAATGGTTGAATGTTTTGCCCTAGCCGATCTTGGTGCAAGCATCAACCTGATGCCTCACTGAGTCTGGAAGAAACTCTCTCTTCCTGAACTCACTCCTACCTGCATGACTCTTGAGCTTGCAGATCGTTCCATATCTCGTCCCCTCGGCATTGCTGAGGATGTGTTTGTGAAAGTAGGAAAGTTCCATTTTCCTGCGGATTTCGTGATTGTTGATTTCGATGCAGATCCGAGGGTTCCTCTCATTTTAGGGAGGGGATTCCTAAGAACGGGCCGTGCTTTGATCGATGTATTTGATGAAGAAATCACTCTACGTGTTGGTAATGAAGCCATCACATTCAACCTTGATCAAACTTCGAGGTACTCTTCCAATTATGACTCAGCGGAAATTAACAGAATCGATGTCATCGATGTTGCTTCGGAAGAGTATTCTCAAGAAATTCTTGGTTTCACCGATAATTCTCCGAGTGGCAATCTCACTCCCTCCTCTCAACCTATCATTGCTAATTCTTCTCCTTCTCTCACTCCGTTTGAGGGAAGTGATTTCATCTTAGAGGAAATAGAGGCCTTTCTCAAAAGTGATTCGATTCCCGAGGGGATTGATAACCAAGAGATTGACCCGGAAAGGGATATCCTTCTCCTTGAGAAGCTGTTGAATGAAGATCCCTCTCCTCCTCCTGTTCTTCCACAAAAACTTCATAATAAGGAAATCAAATAAGTTGAGAAAACTGATAAATTTCCTGAGGTCGAACTTAAGGACTTACCACCTCATCTCGAATACGCATTTTTGGAGGGTGATGATAAATTACCCGTCATAATTGCAAAAGACTTAAGTGATGAGGAAAAGGCTGCTCTTATAAAGGTTTTAAAGTCACACAAGCAAGCCATTGCTTGGAAACTCTCCGACATCAAGGGTATTAACCCAGAATTTTGTACACACAAGATTTTAATGGAGGATGACTTTAAACCAACAGTTCAACAACAAAGAAGGGTTAATACTAAAATCCACGAGGTTATCAAACAAGAGGTTCTCAAACATCTTGATGCCGGATTGGTTTACCCTATCTCTGATAGTCCTTGGGTGAGTCGCATTCACTGTGTCCCAAAAAAGGGTGGCATTACTGTTGTCACAAATGATGAAAACGAGTTGATTCCAACTCGATTGGTTACGGGATGGCGAGTGTGCATTGACTATCGAAAGTTAAATGACGCTACCCGTAAAGACCATTTTCCTCTACCCTTTATGGACCAAATGCTCGAGAGATTAGCGGGAAACGCGTACTATTGTTTCCTAGACGGTTTCTCGGGTTACTTCCAGATTCCCATTGATCCACAAGATCAAGAAAAGACCACCTTTACATGCCCTTACGGAACTTTTGCCTACCGACGTATGCCATTTGGCTTATGTAATGCTCCAGGCACGTTCCAAAGGTGTATGATGGCCATATTCCACGATATGATCGGGAAAACTATGGAGGTCTTTATGGATGATTTCTCGGTCATTGGGGATTCTTTCCAATCATGTCTCTCCCATTTAGAAAACATGCTTAAACGGTGTGAAGACACCAATCTTTGTCTAAATTGGGAGAAGAGCCATTTTATGGTCAAAGAAGGCATTGTCCTTGGCCATACGATTTCTAAGAACGGGATTGAGGTCGACAGAGCAAAAGTTGATGTTATTGCCAAGCTGCCTCATCCCACCACTGTCAAAGGTGTCAGGAGTTTCCTTGGTCATGCCGGATTCTATCGTAGATTCATACAAGATTTTTCTAAAATCGCCCGGCCTATGACTCATCTTCTTAAGAAAGATGCTCCTTTCATCTTCTCTCCCGAGTGCATTGAAGCTTTTCAAACTCTGAAGAAAAAGCTTACTGAAGCACCCATCTTAGTTGCCCCCGACTGGGACTTGCCTTTTGAACTCATGTGCGATGCAAGTGATTTTGCTATAGCCGTGGTATACACTTTCAGCCTATACATTATGCAAGTAAAACTATGACTGAGGCTCAGACTCATTACACCACAACGGAAAAAGAACTATTAGCCGTGGTATACGCTTTTGAGAAGTTCCGGCCATACTTAATCTTGACTATATGCATAGTGTATACGGATCACTCGGTTCTGAAATATCTCTTTGCCAAACAAGATGCAAAGCCGAGATTGCTCCGTTGGGTTCTCCTCCTACAAGAATTTGATATCATCATCCGTGATAAAAAAGGAGCTGAGAACCTAGCTGCTGATCATCTGTCCCGATTAGAAAACCCTCACCAAGATGTGTTCGAGAAAAAGGAAATAAATGAAACATTTCCTCTCGAGACACTCAATGCGGTTTCTATTCGTGGTTTTTCTACTACCCATGGTTTGCCGACTTTGCAAACTACCATGCGGGTAACTTTGTTGTGAAAGGGATGTCGTCCCAACAGAAGAATAAGTTCTTTAAAGATGTTAAACATTACTTCTGGGACGACCCCTACTTATTCAAAATCTGTGCGGATCAAGTCATCCGGCGGTGTGTTCATGGCCAAGAAGCCATGGATATTCTTAAAGCTTGTCATGGTGGACCCACGGGGGGACATCATAGCCCAAATTACACCGCCAAGAAGGTGTTTGACTCTGGTTTCTACTGGCCCACAATCTACAAAGATGCTCATGACTTTGTCAAAACTTGTGACGCTTGTCAGCGTCATGGGAATATTTCAAAGAAGGATGAGATGCCACAAAATGCTATCCAAGTCTGTGAAATTTTTGGCGTCTGGGGCATTAACTTTATAGGGCCATTCGTATCATCTCGAGGAAACAAATACATACTCGTGGCTGTTGACTACTTGTCAAAATGGGTTGAAGCTAAAGCATTACCTACCAACGATGCCCGAGTTGTTGTGAAGTTTTTGAAGTCACTTTTTGCTAGGTTCGGAACTCTACGTGCCATCATCAGTGATCGCGGTACGCACTTTTGCAATGATCAATTCGCAAAAGTCATGCTGAAGTACGGTGTCACTCACCGTCTTTCTACCGCGTATCATCCCCAAACAAGTGGGCAAGTGGAAGTTTCCAACCGTAGTATTAAAAGGATTCTAGAAAGGACCGTAGGTGAAAACCGTGCATCTTGGTCGGATAAACTAGATGATGCACTTTGGGCCTTCCGTACAGCTTACAAAACACCCATCGGGTGTACTCCCTACAAGCTTGTGTACGGAAAGGCGTGTCATTTACCGATTGAGCTTGAGCATAAAGCCTACTGGGCCTTGAAACATGCTAACTTCAACCTTCAGACCACGGGTGATCACCGAAAGGTTCAGCTGAATGAATTAAATGAACTTCGTGATCATGCATACGAGAACTCTTTGATCTACAAGGAAAAGACAAAGAAGATTCATGACTCCAAGATTAAGAACCGCGTTTTCAACGTTGGTGATCGAGTCCTTCTTTTTAATTCCAAATTGAAAATTTTCTCGGGCAAACTCAAAACCCGTTGGTCTGGACCTTTCACTGTTACCAAAGTATTCCCTTACGGAACCGTTGAGTTATCTCAACCCGATGGTCCCAACTTTAAAGTGAATGGTCACAGGTTGAAGCATTACTTCGGAGGGGACATACCACCCATGGTTGTCCCGGATCTCCAAACTTTCCCCATGAACCAATGAATGCGAGGATCGAGTTAAGCTAGTGACTCAGTGAAAAAAAAACATTAGCATCACATGGGTTTTTACCCATGTCTCTGTCTTCTTCCTATTTTCTAATCAGTGACGAGAAGGGGGCAACCTCTTCTGCATCGTTTGTATGGTTGTTGTGTTTGTACATGTATTTTTCCCGAAGCATGAAGGCTCTCGTGCTCGTGTTTTGTCCTTACTCCACTCGAGTCTCATCCTTCATCGTTCTGATATCCTTAATCTTATTGACTAACGTTATCTTTTGGCATAATTAATAAATGGCCTTAGATACAACGTAGGATTACCCTCACCTTTGAAACATTGAGGACAATGTTTAACTTTAGTCTGGGGGGTATCTTCGATTTGATTTGACTTGCACTTTTCATGTGCCGTTTACTCATGCAACCCCGTTTTTCTCGAAAAATCCAAAAAAATTGAAAAAAAACATCAAAATAGTACAAAAAAATGAAAAAATTTGAAAATTTTTGCAAAAATATAATAAGTTTTGACACTTTGTTTGACTTTCTGCTGGGTAGAGTAGGAATAGAATTTTGACTTGACCGGGCATGTTGAGCCCTAGCTTGTTCCCTTAACTTATTTGGCTAAGCATCAATAAGGTAGTGACCATCCGAGTATTAGAAACATTAACTAACGCGCTAGCGATCTAGTGTGTAGCTTGGTGACCATCCGTTATGCAAATAACGCGCTAGCGATCTAAGAAGTGCACTAGTGACCATCCGATAGTTGAAGCATCGAAGACTCGCGCCAGCGATCTACTGAGATAGAGTTTATCCAGAAGATAGATGCTAAACGTGGATTAGTTGGTTCTCTTTAGAGCTCATCGAAGGTACTTGTGGCTTTTTGCTCCCACAAAATTGTCTCACCCCATATCTGTAAAGAGTAATTAAAGGCATTATGTTTTGACGAAACTTAGTTCTTTATCTTCTCAAGAGAATCCTTGTTTTAAAAATCGGGTACACATCAAGGTCTCGTAATAAAGTTGAATAATGTTATGTTTAGGTTCTATAAGCTGCAATTCTAGATCGGTGCTTTGAACCTCTTTGCAGGAATGTGTGAGGTCTTGGTCTAAACCCCTTGGATCCTCATTTCAGGAACGTCTAGAGTGGAAATACCCCGTGAAAGCTCTGTAGTACGTGTTATGTATAAAAAAAATGTTGAATAAGTGATTAGTGCTCATTTATTAGACAAGTTGATGGCGCGTGAGGTGCTTGTGCATGGTCCTGGACCAGACACGAGAGGTGCACGTGTATTTCTCCACAACTGATGTCTATGAGTGTGTATGTATCCCAAATCCTTGATGTGGACCTCATTTTCAAAACAACGATTCTTGAGAAAAGATAGAAAACTACTTAGCGTCTTAACTTAATATCTTTATCGGATTAAATCATATCAAAACGAGAAAATATGAAGAAATTCATCTCTCACCAAAAATAAAATAAATAGAGGAAAATAGGAAAATAGGAGCAAGAGGTTATTTAGACAAGTAAGTTCCATGAGTAGTGTTGGCATCTAACTTGTATTTAAGCTGTGATCTCGTTTTTATGCTTAGTTTGGGAACTCGTGAAAAGTCAGGAACGATGAATTCTATCCGTATGGACACTTTTATATGAACTGTGTTTCCTACTCAGTGACCCTAAAAATTATTGAAAAATGATGAAAGTCAACATCCCGTCACATAATAAGTAAAAAGTACATAAACAGTTAGTGTAGATAATAAACTGGATAAACGGAGGGTTTTTGGGAATAAATGATTTTGTAATCTCTTTTGAACATCTTGCTACTTCTTCAACGTTAGTAAAAAGAGTTATGAAATTATTTATCTCAAGAGCGTGAATTGATTACATTGCGTGAGGACACGACAATACCTTAGTCTGGGGGATTTTGATGTGTGCTTATTCACACATCTTTTCTTGACCAAATTAAGACCAAAACAGACACAAACTAACCATAAATGCCAAAGATATTTTGTTTTTGTGTTTGTGATCGTGCAGGAACGGATATTTCAGAAATGGGCACAAATCAGGCCAAAAAGGACAAAAACGGGCACGAGTTTGGAAAACGTGTCAAAAGCCAGAGCCGGGAAAGCAAATTACCACTTTTGAGCTCAGATTGTCAAAACACACCTTGGGGAATCACAATATGCCAAAAATAGTCCTTGGAGCAAAAGTTTAAAGAATTGGCAGAAATGGTCCCTCAACTTTCAGAAATTGGCAGAATTGGTCCCTGAGCATTTATTTTGGAAGAAAAGTCAACAAAGGTCCTTGGGAATTCAAAAGTTGTCACAAATGGTCCCTGGGTGAAAAGTTTAAAGAATTTACAAGTTTGGTCCCTACACTTTGAAATTTGGCAATTTTAGTCCCTGGGAATTTAAATTTTGAAAATTACAAGTATGGTCCTTGGATAATTGGAATGTGGGCAAAAATCACCCTTGTGATAACTATGGGAAGGTTGCATTTCAGGCCCCTCAAATTTTTAGAAGTTACAACTTTGGTCCTTATGATACTACTAAACCAAACCGGCCCTTTGTTATCTTAAAACCCAAAACAAATCCAACCCAACACAACTAAATCCTAAGCCCACTACAACCCTTGGCCCAATCACCCCACAAGCCCAACACCCTTACCAGTCCACAAGCCCACCTTTTTTTTTATATAAAACCCCGGTCAAATCCCAGTCAAACCCCCCAAATACCACTCCCCCTTCCCTCCTTCTCTGAACAAAAACCACCCCTGGTTTCACCACCCACTAGGACCATCACATCCCACCGCCCTCTTCACTCACCACCAATTGCACCTAACAAAACAATAACCATTAATGCACCACCCTCCCCCTTGCATATAACAGACCCAATTGGCCTTATCTAGTTTTGGCACCAAAACCAAATCAAAGGCTAGGATGAGTTTCAGACATCCAATGGCTAAGGATTGAAGTGGGATTTGCTCATAAGGACCGAAGGAACCCTAATCTTGTGCTATAAATAGAAGAAGAAGCAAGAGAAGCAGTGTGTAGTTTTAGCTTAATTTTCACTTATGTCGAATTAATGTAATTTCAAATTTTAGTTGTTATCTTTAATCTAAAAAGTTTATTTTCATCCATCTCAGTGTAATTTAAGTATCTTTTAATAGAAATTTCAAGGTTCTTGTTGAAATTCAGTTTCTATTTAAATTTGGTACAAATGTCTTAATAGCATAAAAGTTGTTTAATTGTTGTTTTAAACCTGTAACAAGCTCCCTTAAGCTCTTAGAACAGAAAAGAAAACATAAAAAAAGGAAATAAATAGAAGCAAATGAACACCACAGGGTACCTTTGCATATGAGACAGGATGCTTAAGGAAGTTGCCTACAATGGAGGGGCAAGAAGGACTTTTACTAGCTTGTTTATAACAAGCTAGAGCTTTTAGCTGCCCATTTGGGTACCCTTGTTTAGCTAGGGTCTCAAGTGAGTTCCATTCTTCTAATTTTCCCAATTTTTGTATTTTTACTGTAGCATAGCTTAAAAGTGCTTATCTCTGTGTTTCTAGGCTTATTTGGTATATGTTAGTTAAATTCTTGCTTAAAATTGCCTGCATGTTCAGTAGATTTCATGGATGCTCAGTTTTCACTTTTCACTGCCATGTTAAGCATAATTTTGATTCATGATGTGTTGTTGTATTCAGTGGTTGTTCTGTGTTAACTTAAGTTTATCTCATCATATAATAACCTTGGGAATTGAAATTAAGGCTTAAACCAGTAATATCCCTTGTAATCACAAAATCAGTTAGTTTGTAGGGGTGTTTGGCTCAAGGGAGTTTTATGTGTTCAAGCTTGTTTCTGCTATCATACTTGGTTGATATTTGTCACTTTGGGTCCTAATAGAACATTCAAAGCATAAAAACCAGGTCTTGTTTAGGTAAAAGTCAAAATAGCCTTTGATCTAACCTCCTTTGGTCACTGTGAGAATTTTGAGTTCAAGTTTTCATCAAATCAGTTCATAAGTAGTTATCTTAGCTTAATTTAGTCTCATTGTAGCTTAATACACCATTTTCAGTCATCTAGGACAAATCAAATCTCACAAAAGTCAAAGTGTTCATAAATCTTAAAAAGTCAAATTTCAATTATGAGAAAATGGCATGAATTTCATTTCAACCTGTAGGATTCATTAAGGATTGGAATTGGTTGATTTTTGTTGTTTTGAGTTATTTGGTAGCTTGTGTATCTTTTTCAAAAGGAAAATCTCATTTTAGAATCCATTAGCTTATAAATAAGCTTGTCTCAAGTAGCCAGTGTGTCCAGTTACCTCCCCTGTGTCAGGGTGAGCAGGGTGCACAAGCCCATATTCACAAGCTCCTATAGTGTTGATTAGTGAGCCTTAGTTTTAGACATTTGTTGTTTTGAGAAGCTTATCTGGCCAGTTATCTGTTCCAGTGCTTATTTTGGACCCTAGAAGCTTTGCCCCTAGCTTATTTGTGCTCCTAAGTTACCCACACATCACTGAACACACTGAGTCATTCAGTGTGGCCACCCATTTTCACAAGCTCACACCAAGCTTATTATTGGACCCCACTGCTTAAGCCTTAGCTTATTTTAAAGCCCTCCTAGCCAGCTTTTTGGATAAACCTTTGTTTTGGACCCTTGATCACTTCTGTGGCCCCACATAAGCCTGCAATTGTCCCCATTTGGCCTGCTTAGGATTAGTATTTGGATTTTGCTTAATTGTGTCTAGTAGCTTATTCAGTGTGCTTTTTCCTTCTCTCTGGCTTATTTTGTGTTCATATCACTTGTTTGTAGCTTAATATGCCCTCTGTGATCATCTGTGTAGCTTATTACTAGCTTGTTCTTAATCAAAATCAAATCTTAGCTTATATATCTCACTGTCAAAAACATAAGCTCACCAACTGCTTATTTTAGCCAAGTTGTTTTCATTAAAGTTTCTCATTTTCAGTTTGTTGGGAATTATAATTATAGATTTGATGATACAAAACAAGAAAGAATGAAACAATAGGGACTTAATATGACAAGAAGGAATTCTACAAAAGATGGAGAAGGACTTGCTTGCAAAAGAAGTTTTATTTATTAGTCCTTCGTAGTATCTTGTAAACCCTAATCCTCTAGTATATAAAGAGATATAGGGCGTAGGATTTTATTATTAAGTCTTCCATAATGTAGTCGACTAAAAAGGTGTGTGTGTCTAGGCGTCGAGTTCCTACAATGGACGCCTAGGGTTTAGTGTTTTAGTTTAGATAACGTGTTCTACTTGATCAAGGTAGAACATGTTAATAAGTTTGTAATCGTTAGAGAAGTGAATGATAATGAAAAACCTTGTTCATGATAACGTTAATTCATTGTTTGAATATTCCGCTTTCGTTATTATGTGTTCCTAGATATAGTTAATAATTAGACATCGTCTAAGAGCTACAACGATCTTCACACAGTTGATAATCAGTTTTCAAAAAGAAAAATCAAAAAATCATCATTTTAATTTTAGTGATAGCTTCTATTTAAAAAGCTTTTGCATTTTAGCTTATTTTTGTGCTTTTTCATTAAGCACTTAGGTGTTTTTCATATTTTTCCTAGGTTTCTGCACCAGCATAGTATTTATATAAAAAATTTCAGATTTATCTCTTTTCATTTAGTATTTATAATAATTAATAATAGTTAAATTAGTTTTAATTAAAAAATCAAATAAAATCCTTTACTGTTTATTTTTAATCACTAGCATCTTTTTATATTTTTTTAGCTCTTATTAATTATAAAGTATTTTTAGAAAAAGTTTCATAATTATCTGTTTTAATTTAGTATTATTAATAATTAATATTAGTTTAATTAGTTTTAAGTAAAAAATCAAAAATAAATTTCCTTTCTGCTTATTTATAAGCAATAGTACTTTTTTTTTACATTTTTCTTAGCTTTTATAAATTATAAAGTATTTTTATAAAATAGTTTCATAATTGTTACTGTTCATTTGCTATTTTTCTTAATTAATTTAGTTTAATTAGCTTTTAATTAATAATTAAGTAAATAATTAGTAAAATAGTTTAATTATAATTTTTATAATTTTTTAAGATTCCTGTAATGGTTAATTAGTTTTATAAAAAATTTCATAATTATCTAAGTCATTTTAGTATTATTAGTAATTTAAATTAGTTTAAATAAGCAATTAAATAATTTTTAATTATTAATTAATATTAAATAATGAAATAATAAAAAAAAAATCGTTTTTATAAAATTTTCTTTAAATATTAATTTGTAAAAAAGTCATTTTC
>LBNU01007093.1:0-14873 GCA_014162995.1 Artemisia annua
GGTGCGGTGTTGGTAGAAAAGAGGTGGTGGAATTAGTTTTTTAGCGCGCGTGCGTATGGTTAGGGTGATAGAGGGTGGATTTAACGAGTTTTGATGGTGGTGGTCTGGTGTACGGCGGCGGTGGTGCGCGTAGGTGGCCGCGCGGGTGCACAAATGAGAAGGAAGGTGAGAGAGGTGTGTGAGATGTGATGATGAAAATGATATATTAGATTAGGGTTAGGGTTATACTTAGTGTGATGAGTAGTTTTGCCCGCGATCTACCTGTAACGAAACATGTCACGCTACAAGTTGTCTGCAAATCTTATTATAAATCAAGTGTAAATTGGGCATACCCAAACATTCTAATCCTCTTTCACATCACATTCTCCCGCAAATATTATCTTTATCACAGGTTAATAAGGATATCGGTCACCACACCATCGTTCATTTACCATCGTCATATTTAAAAACAATTCCTCGTAAATGAGTTAAAATATAGTTCGGTTAGTATATAAATCACTTCAAAACGTTTCCACTCATTGGCTCATAAAACTAAGCAAAAACCGAAATCACCGTACCGTTATTTATTCAAATACGCATCACAGTTAGAATTCCTTAGTGCCATATGTCATATAGGCCTACACGAAGTACTCTATTTAGCCTAATTAATACGTATAACGAAAATGTACTTTTTCTCATCATTAAATTCAAACTTTTCACGCAAGATTCTCTCGAAAACTAATGGTCATTATCGAATAACTCAATTTAATTTTCATGTTTATAAAAATATAATGCGGTGAATTTAGAAAAGGTCCCAAAATTACCGGTTGTCACAAGCAGTGTGTTGTGTCACAACTCACAACTGATAATTTGCTTCTACTTATTTATAAAATGTAAGCAATCCCAAACACCCCTTAGAGTCGCTAGTTGGTTTTGAGTTAAAGGTTTGAGAGTATCGGATCATTTGAAAACTCGTTTCTATTTCAAAACACAATCGTAAACTACTTGCGCAATCTGAATTTGACGTTAATGTTAAATGATGTTGCTTACACAATAGCAAATATGCCACTTATTGCCACTTATTTATAATGATGTTGCTTACACAATAGCAAATATCTTGTAGATGTTGCATGTCATTTGGAAAAGAGATGGTTTGGCCAGTTTGCTAGCTTGCCAAATACCTTATGCAAGTAAAAAACACTAGGAGTCTAGGACTACGATAACAAATGTTAAATGACTTCTTTTTTGGCTAGCTATGCACCAATCAGTAAACCTGTGGCAAGGTCTTTGATTATAGGCAAGTGCTTGACATGGCGGTATCTGTTTAACCTTTGCAAGCGGTGTTAACTGATGGTATTTACAATAGTAGGTTAAATCTATGTGAAGTACATTGCTCATAAATGGCTTTTAATCTGTTTTTTTCTAAATAAATTTAAATCTATTTGTATGCTTTTAAATTACCTAACTAGCTCTGTCTATTCCAGTTGTTGACGAATACAAAAATCTCCAAATTTACACTCAATATATCATAGATCGAATAAGCCTCTAAATTTGATAAACACCTATAAAGTGTAACAAAAACAAAACAAAAAACCCTCAGAAAGCTAATGTGCTTGTTTTAGAATATAATCAATGAGTAGACTTGTAATCGGATGATTGAACAAGAAACGAAAACGCACCTAATTAGGAGTGAAAACGACAAGGATTGATCGAAGATATTTTATTCACTTGGATGAGGTGAAATGAGAGTCTCAACATATATAGTTCGACAATATGTATACACCGTCCCCAGATCATTAAAATACCAATAGTTTGTTGCGAAGTCCTCCATACTCAATTTGTGAAAAGATTTGTTATTCTTGTTATCCTCGGCAATGGCAAACCAATTCCCACTCAAGGTCGTGGATATACTTTGGCTTCTCAAGTCCTTAATATAAGAGTGTGAGCGGGGGAAAGCGGTCACCTTCACCCACCCATCTTCATCACCATCCAGCCTCCAAAGATCACCTAACACCCACTCATAACCATCATATTTACCACCACAATAAGCTACACACAAGTGAATGCATCCATTTAGTACCACCAAGCATCCAGAATAGCTTGATATAAATATACCACTATAAATGGGTGGATATTGTATAACCTTAAAGACTTCTGTGTTGACATCAAAAGAAATAATGGCTTCATTAGAATTCCTGCAAGATGTCAGCTTGAAGTAAAGAGTTTGGCCTGAGAAAGTAGCCTTGAACCAATAGGAGCTGCTGGTGTTTTTATAATTTAAATCTATATTAATACTGATATCTCTCCATGAATCTAATCTTTGGGAATAGATATAAGCTCTAGCCCTGTCCCCGTTGCCACCCCCAAGCAGTATATGCAGAAGTTTGTAATCATTAGAGGAGTCGATATAGAAACCAATAATACCATCACGAGATCTTCTCATATTGGAAGAATGATAACCATTAAAGGGCAACATTTTGTAGGCACCAGTGAGTGGATTCCAAAACGCAAACTGCTTCATATTCACCGAGGTTAAACATACCAATCCATCTAAGCTTGCTAAAATTAATTTAAGTCTCGGATCAAAGTATTTAGAAGGTATAGAAATCATACTATTGAGGTTTTCACAATCAAGCGTGCAAAAACTTTTTGGCCTTGCCTCATTATACTTATCAAACATAAGAAGTTTATAGTCCATGGTTGCTAACTGCTTTTGCTTGCAAAGGTGTATTCTTTCAAACTTAACTGTCGATAAATACAAGTTCCATTGCTTGCAAACACACCTGCAACGACCTACGTACTTGGCTGGAACTCTTGGTAATATCTCGGACAGTACTAAATCGAGAGGTAGCTCAGCCATACTATTCTTCTCCTCTTTTGGTGTTCCCTTATGTTCGATCTGTTGAATGATTTGCTTGATGTACCAAAAGCAGAACAATCTAAATAAAATAAATACACAAAGGTATCTTTAAGCATATCAATTTAAATAATAGATTCCTTTAATAGTATAATACACAAGGAAACATTCTAAAGATAAAGATACACAGAATAATTGACATTCGAGTAATAATCTCATTAACAAAAATCATCACAAATAAATTAAACAATTATCTTGAATATTTTGTTTATTTACATTCCTATCCTATGCACCTTTACTTACGTAATCTTTTTGGTTTATTAGTGTGAACACGACTTAGTCAAAAGGGTCTATCTGAACCCGATAATGCTTTATAGAATCGGGTTAAAAGCACCATATATCGGCTTTATCGGGTCAACCCGAGAAACCTGATTCTTTATAGGGCCGGGCCACCGGATTGTGTGTTCATTGACTTCATTTTATTTTCTTGGAACAATTTTCCTCAGTCCTAACTTATTCTTATGGAGGTGAGTTATCGGAGATGTGAATGTCTAAACATCTTTACTACCTCTCAAGTAGAGTAAATTGAAAAACTTTTAACATATAAAAAACTCAAGTACAATATATGCCATCAAACATAGCCAGACCACTAGTTTTACCAGTGGTTAACAAGGGAGATCTATTCTCGGTCACACTTTTGGAAGATAGATAAAGTAGAGGTATCCAAGGATTTCATCAAGGAATTCGTTAATACCTTTGAGACATCCTTTGCCGCCATTATATGGCTACTAAATCTCCTTAACAAGTATAAAATGGTTTCAAAATTTTGAGGGAATAGATTTCCGTGGTGTTGGTTTTACAATGATATATTCATCTCTTTTAGTGCATAACTAGTGAAGCAACGAGAATCGAAGTAGAATAAATTTGAAAAAAAGATGCAAATACACAAATCTACATGATGTATATCTTATGATCTCACTTTGTTCAGTTTGTTGTAAATCTTGCTTCCTCTTGGTAAAATACTTCAAATACAGCTTGCAACAATGTTGTTGATACTTGATTCATTAGATAAATTATAAACCAGCTAACGGAAACACACAAAGTATATAAACGTTGAAAACAATAACTTGACTTTGAACAAGATTTTGTAATTAAGTTTCACCAAAAGAAAAAGAGATTCATTGTATAAAACGTAGAAAACAATAACTTGACTCCTAACACCAGCATCAATCACTATGTAATTCATAAAACTTCTTAGCCTGCTCCAAAAAGTAGTGTTTCAACAAGGTGTTTCAAGTCAGGCTGTCAGGTTCATAAGCAATATCAATCAAAGTGGCAGCTTCCAGCCCACTTTCAAACCCAGCAAGACCCCGTCATTGCCCTTGATACAACCAACGGAGTTGGGATCATGAACTGGCACCCTAAATTCGTAAGAACCCGATAAAATTACCTTTTCAGATAAGAATTCACGCAATTGTGCAACAATAATGATGGAGAATTGGGCTGGTACAGCAAGCACAGATCGCATTAGATTTATTTTGCCAGGCGAAAGAAAACCGTCGGGTGTAGTTTCAAACATCATTGCATAGTGATCATCTTCCCTAGCACCATCACAGTCATAATAAAAGTCTTTGCCATAATAAGCCATCACCCTTCCAGCAACTTTTGTTTCCTTACAAGGTGCAAAAAATTCTACTTCCAAAGTTGCGTCTACTGGATACCTTAATGCAGTGTAATACAACTCTAGACAGCCATTTTTACCTTTTAGTTTAAGAGAAGCGAAACCACCACGGGGTTTTTTGGCAAAATATTCTGAGAAGTTTATCTCCTGATTGTCATCAGAAAACTCAAGGAGGTCGCTGTCGAAGTAATACATCTCTTGTCCCACCTTCGGATAAGGTAACTTCTCCTTTGGTTGTGCCCTGATATGATCCCAATATTCAGACAAATCTTTGAAGTCGCTACGCCCCTTGTCGGCGGCACCATAAAGTTTACATGTTACCTTCAGTGAGGTAAAAACATGGATGGAATGGTAGCAGATTTCTTGTGGAGGTATAGTATCCGAGGTGAGGACGAGCGAGTCGTCATAGTTGCGGTTAAACATGTAAAAACATCTCGTAGTTGTGTACACCGAGGGATCCGGATCAACATTAAACATGTAAAAAGAACCATTGTTGGACGGATCTAAGAAACTATTTTCTGCCTTGATTATCCCAAACAGCAGAAGCTTGTCATATCCACTAGTGTTGTACACTGTATGATCATTGTTATGCCTAGGAACAACCTTACACACCTCAAACCGAAAGTGGGAACCTGTCCCGAATAATGTCATCCTAGCATAAAAAAATAGCCAGCCATAAGCAAATTAAAATATTAAAAAAAAAACACAATACTGATAGAGATTGATTGATCTTAATAACTTGAATTCGGTTTTATGCCTACAAGATAGACCAGAAGACTGTTACTGGTGGAGGGAATTAGAATTTAGAAATAGAAGTATGTGACAGCGCATCAATTGCATAGTCAAATAATGTAGTTGTATATGATATGATGCTTTCAAATTACAAACTGGCTACTTAAATTTGGACAAAACATAGCGTTTTGAATCAGTCAAAAATTAAAGTGAACTCACAGTTGTTCCTCGGTTGCATCTGAAAAGTAAGCTGTTTCTGATTCCTCGGTTGCATCTGAAAAGTAAGTTGTTTCTGATTCTAATGGTGGCACCTTTAATCTGCCACAGTCAAATTCGAAATCTTCGAAATCTGCTAGAGTTAACGCTCCTTCATCAGGTACTCTAGCAGCCGGTGTTGGTATTGTTCCTGGTTCGGCAAACGGGGGCATCTTTAATCTGTTAAGAGTCAAATCAGATAACATTAATTTGGAAGATAAACTGCATATGAGAATGAAAAAGAGATGATTGACTGATATCAAATTTAATGTTTCTATGAAGTCTGTCCCTATAGATTCAATTTGATAATAGAGAATAATTAATACTTACTTTGCTCGGATGAATTTAGGAGCGGATTTTGTTCCTGGTTCAGCAAACGGTGGTCTATAGATAGGGGTGATCCCCAAAAGATGAAAGCATTTCTTCATTACCACTCTAGTTGCCTCGCACAACAATAACTTGCTCGTCTCCTCACCGGTCTTCTCACCAGACAAAACAACCTGCCATGACTCTTTCAAAGTTAGGTTAACTCAGGGCAAAAATCATCAGATTTACCTTTCTATAAATCAAATAAACTTAAAAAAAAAAAAAAAAAAAAAAAAAAAAAAAAAAAAAAAAAAAAAAAAAAAAAAAAAAAAAAAAACTTTGGTAAAAGAAAAACAAGGATTAAATTCAATACCGTATGAGAAAAAGTGTATATGTAAGCAAATATACCTCACCCACATAAGAGTATAAACTGTTAAACTTCTTGCATAATTCATAAAGGTAGTCGCACAGGATATGTGGCATAGCAACTTTGCTAACCTCACCGAGAACCTAAAAAGGAAAGTTAGATTATTAACAGAATAATATAATTCACATAATCATATTCAATTCATTAATGTTAAGACACCATTTAAACATTTCAACGTCCTTATAACAATTGTTGAGTTGGAATGTACAGATTTCATCTGTATTAATAGTTCATTTTTGTACTGTTAGAGCGTGTGGGGAATTTAACATATCGTGATATACCTCAGTAAACCGGAGTAAATGTACTCCTAACTCATGTTCTTCTTCGTTCTTTAATGTTAGCTTCTCGCCATTCTTTAATATTAGCTCCTCGTCATCTGTTACCTGAAACAAACAATTATACTATATACTGTAAATCCCAACCTATATATTATAAAGTTTTATTATTTTAAACGATGGCATGGCACTGTGGCAGCAAGAAATGAGGTGTAATTCCATGGTAAAAACATGTGTCCCGGTTTACTATATTATCTCCTTCACTATACAATTATACCACCAATCAGTTACAAAATTCATCCATCACCAACTAAACCAAAATTGCCATCTGTTACGATTACAATCATCGATCTGATTCAAAAGGAAACTTTTAAAACAATCAATTATCAAGAATGCAAAATGCGCTGGTCTTTTTTGCGTAAAAAATTTGTGTTTTGGCATTCAATGATCGAAATTCTGATGGGGTTTTTCGTTTGCACATCAACATGCTGACACGTGTTAAGATAATGAAAATATTTTTCCTATTTTAGTGAGGGTGAACTTCGACTCTATTAAATAAACTTCTATGGCTTGCTTGCTTGCTTAGCTTGCCCCCTCTTTATGTGTAATTTGAGCAACAGCTAGCACGCATGTGTCTATGAAGTAACATTGAAGCGAAAATAAATTCTTACCTTTAAATTCTTTAACTTCTTGATCTTTTTACTTATTTTCTTGGTAACTGAACAAATTTGAGCATGTGTATACTGTAAATATACAGCAGTATTTCCCTATTTATCAAAGAATATGAGCAAATAAGATACAAGATTTTTCAAATCAATAAGACAACACTATACATATGTGATATGCAGAACATCACTAGTAATGGAAGAACATAAGATTACCTTTTCATTTAGCATTTGATCAAAACTGAATTTATAATTAGTCAATCTGTTGTTCTTCAAGTCTGCATACCTGTTAAGAACACAAGCAAAGAATATGAATGAGCACGCAATTTGACCAAAAAGCAAGGTATCTAGTGTTGTGAAACAAAGAAAATAGCCCGTAAGCATTGTTTAATTCGATGTAAATAATATTGTAAAATTTGTTTCTCTAAACATCTTTCGGGAAACAAAAATTTGATTACAGGAAATTAAAAATTACCACTCTACTCATATAATTGGTATTGATAGCATAAGTACAATAGTCGTAATATTTAAAAAAAAAGCATGAGAATCTCACTTGATAGCACCATATCCAAGTGCTTCAGCAGTATGCTCAAGCTTCTCAGCAGTCCACTCAGCACCCGTGCCTGCTAAAAAATTGCAAATGTGGTCATTTTAAATCGACTTATTAACCTATTCATGGATTGATTTGGGATATGAAAAATATTTAACAATTGAAACAGGTCAAACATGTTGAAAGCTAGAATGAAAAATACTTGGTATACATCGTCCCATGAGGACCGCTTTACAATGACTTCTAGCTTCGTCCAGCAAATTATCCAAGTTAACAAATCTTTCTATATCATCACCTTCAACCAGACCAAATCCTACATGACTTAATGAGCGATTACAATGATCATTTACGATCCACCCTGCACGTTTAGCAGCCTGGGGGAAAAATTGTTGGAACTCAATAAGTATTTAATTTCTTGATTTTTTTTGAAGATGTTACAAGTTACAGTGTATCGAAGTTACTTACATTGATACACATTTCAATATAGTCTCGTTGCCCTACATCAGTCACATGCGCAATCCAGTCTGCTTCTACCATGTCTAGTGCATGCCTGCATATGCAGACACAAAATTACAAATAATACAAATCCACATGCTGCCTACGAGAATCGTATTTGGTTGTTCCTTTTTTATAAACAATTAGATCTGATATCATTTTAAAAGAAGAGGGCACGTTGTGTCATATTAGATATTACAAAAGAGAAGATTCAAACAGTTTAGGAGTGCGTTTACTTGCAGCGCCTATAGAACCCGAAAAAGAAGAAAACCAACTCAACACTTTTAAATGTCTGATTCGGTGAAACAGTAGAAGTTTTCAGAGCTTTTTCATAGGAAAAAAAAACATGTATTTCTAGCCAATTGACATATGTTTTGAAAAAAAATCAGATTTTAGAAAGCAAACTAACCACAAAGCTGCGAGATCCGCAAGAGGTAACTGTCGTCCTTCAATAAATACTCCTTCACCATCTATAGTCAAACCCTTTCCCCTCAATAAATCTAGAGTCTTGCTAATGTAGGAATCATAAAGGCTTTTACCCTGAAAATAAATGGAACTAAACTCATAAACTGCAAAAATAAGAAGTATATTCCTATTTTAAATCAAATGAGGAAAAACATGACACCTCTTCTTTCACGTGGAACCCCATACGATGATATACGTTTTGGTAACGTTCTAGGCTTATCTTGCAGATTCGCTCCCATGCAAGTTGGTGCCTTTCGTCCCAACTCTGATATTCATTATTTTAAATATGCAAAAAAAAATTAAGAAGACCTAGCAACTGAGAAAAGAATTTTTTGAAAAATCATAGACAAACTTGCACCTGCTGGGCTCTCTCTCTGAATTCAGCATCTTCATCAAACCTCTTCTTTGATTCCTCATACAACACCTATCGAAATGCCAATTGAGAGAAAATGACAGATGATTAAAAACTTTGTTTTAAATTGCGTGTTGCGACTTGTTGCGTTCAGGGTCGAAACACCAATGTGTGATGCGACAGACGCGCGGCACTAGGTAAAATAAAATAGAAAATAAAGACATCAAACCGGAAAGAAGTTAGCTGTTGATGTAAATGAAAATATCAACAGCATAACTGGAAGGAAAAAACTATTCTCTGAACACTTGTAATATTAACTTTTAGCAAGAATATAGGCATTACTTCCTCTGTTTCAAAAGAGTAGCAATTATTAATTCTTGACATAGTTTACTTACAGCGTCTGGCTTCTAGTTAGATACTTGCCATATAACAAGGATCTCTTTTGGACCAAAACAAAATCGTCATAATTATAAAAATTGTGACAAAGCTTACTAACGTTGAATAAAATTTTACCAAAAAAAGATTGTTTTAGTTAAATATAAAATATGCCATGAAATGAGAACAAAACTATTTGACGAAGAAGATGCACAACTAGAAACAATAGCAGTAGTGCTCACCTCAGGTTCTCCAATAGCTTGATCGTTAACTTTCCCATTAGGGAACCTTTCAATTAGGAACTCCGTCATCATCATTTTTGACTACACGCTACCATGTTTTATATCAGTGTGTGTATCAAACAAAAACCATTGATGTGAGTTTAGACACTATAATTAAGAAGGGGCTAAAATATACGATTTAATTTAACAAACATTCAAACAGCAAGATCGCAAGATCAAGTGCATGTAACTTGATGTCCAGATCATCTCCTTCATATCACCTCAACTCTAGAATACTCAAGCATACGAGCTAGCGCTTCTCCAATAACAGTGGATCGTAAATGACCCATAGACATTTTCTTGGCTATATTTCGTGACGAGAAGTATATAATTGCTCTTTTCACAGAAAGTTTTGGTGCCCAAGTGTCTATACCATCCTTTATCATCTTATGGATACTCTGCAATGGAAAGAAAGTGAGACGTTGAAGTAGACAAGAAAAAGTTAATTTTAAAACAGTTGAAAAGAAAATACCGTAGCTATCCATTCCCTAGACGTAAAGTGTAGAAATCCAGGAGCGGATACTAAGCTTCTTTCGATCATGTCATTTTGCTGAATAACCAGCCGCATCCTGACATTCTATAAACAAAGAGTAAACAAACCTAAGCAATGTATTCAAAATAAATGACAGATTACTTGCCAAAGAATATTACCAGTGCAGCATGTGTTGGTCCTCTAAAGCGTCTCCCCTTCTTTACGTCAGGCCATGTGTCCAAGATACTGGTGCTATTACCGAATGTAAATTTCTGAATTAGTACTCATCGGGTCAATCAAAAGGAAGTAAAAGTGGTGCACAAGTATGTATGAGAAAGAACAAGTATACCATGTGTAATCACCATACTTCTTATTGAAGCAAGGAGAAATACTACAAGACACATTATTGTCCCATATACATAAGCCATGTTTTAGCGCTTTGTCAAATGGCTTTGCAATTTCCTCTTGAAGGCTCCATCTTTTATCTTCTTCTTCTTCCTGTTTGTATTACAATAAAGAAAAAACCATTAACTAAAAAACACATCTACAAATTATAGCTATGTGCATGATAATGTGTAGACTTACTTCTTCCACCTCCTCACGAATCTCAGTCACACGTTCCTGCATCTCTCTTTTTTACATAACAATTCGATAATATTTGGAAGACAGATATAAAAGAAACTACTGATTGATATAGAATTACAGAATACTTACTTTTCTTCATCGGGTTCTAACTCAGACTCAGTTTTCTGCCTCTGCGTCTCACTATTTACATAACAATTCGTGAGATAACTGATAAAGTTACATATCAGAAAAAAAAAAAAAAAAATATATAGGGAAAAGTGAATATGTGGCTGTTGGGTATGCAAGCTTAGATGTAGAACCAATAATACTACGGCGTTTTGATGATAAATCTCCAATTAAAACTCAAGAATCTTACTTCTTCGAACTTCAGGATGACTTAACCTCTCATATGCTAATTTTGTCCAATAAAATCAATCAACATCCCTTCAAACTTGGGTTATGATTCATTATTTACGAAACATGGACAACAATTAAATCCTATCCCATAATTGATATAATCCTATCCTATCTCATCTCATTGCAAAACAAAGGCCTGATTCATAGTTAAATCCTACCATCTGAACTTATATTGATATCATGTTGTTTATATGTCGTATTTGGGGTGATGGGTATCCTGATAGCAATTAGAAGTCACGAGTATGAACGCTTTCAGATCGATTAAATTGGAGTGGATACCAATTAACGATCGGATAAAATCTAATTGATTCAAGTTTGTGTATGTTGTTATGTTTGCAGTCACACATATGTCTATGTGTTTTCGTATCTCCCAAAATGAGATGTTATATCATTGTTTATAGGTTTCAAAAACCGTCATTAAAACGGTTTTAGGAACGTTTAATAAGAAGCAAAATAACTGTAAAACAATTATATGAAAACTGCCCATAACCTAGCAGCAGAGTTCTCAAAGCTAGCAACAGAGTTACAATGCTAGCAGCAGAGTTACAATGCTAGCAACAGAGTTCTCAAAGCTAGCAGCAGAGTTACCAAAGCTAGCAGCAGAGTTACAATGAATTAGCAGTAGAGTTACAATGTTAGTCCAGTTAATATACATATAAGTGTCGACCCTTATTTGCATATTAAACTCAATCTATTTTACACTAAAATACCAACATATCATCCTTAATCTAAACTTGCTTCATTTATGTATGTGACAATATCGGTTAGTCACATCATGAACCAAGCCACCAAGGTACCAAGTCAAGAATGCTACTTAATTTATTATTAACGCAAGAATGGCATTCTCATATCTGGACGTGCTGTTAACGTGAGGGAGGCAATTTGAAACTCATACACTTGATTCTATAAAACTGAAAAATTAATTCATCTGAGAATTTCACTAAACACTTGTTATGCAAACACAAGTTTATTGTTTTGTCTTTACATTAAACTCTAAGCAAATGATTTAACTATAAGTAGAAGAATGTGCTGCATGCAGATTACACAATGCTGTTTATCTTATTTATTGAACTTACATAAATCTTTTAGCTTCACTTCGAGGCATCTTTCTCGATTCGACGATAGAGAGAAGAACCTACGACTGATGAATCTGAAGAAGGGTACGTCCGATATACCTTTGTCGATTATATATACGTTAAGTTTTTGGTTTCGGTGGGGAATTTTTCTAATCTAAACAATATATAGTCATCTCGATCGGTCCAATTGCCTCAGTATCACATTCCATCAAGGCCCAAAGAAAAAATCTATGTCTAAATGGGCCATAAAAAGTTTTTTTTTTTTTTTTTTTTTTTTTTTTTTTTTTTTTTTTTTATTATTATCATTTAAATATCATTCTTGTATTATTATTTGAATTTCTTGACTCTCATGTTTTTTGTTTAATTTACTAGAGTTTAACCTCATGCATAGGTTTGTAATCGACTCAAGCCGAGCTTGAAATTGACAGAGCTTGAGCTCGGCTTGAAAATTGTAAGGCTGGCTCGAGCTCAGTATTGATACCTCAGCGAGATTTAATCATTTGAACCTAGACTAGGACTTGTTTATTCATCGTGTAAAAATAATCAACACAAACCCAAACCCAAACCTTCATAACACGCGTAACCCGTTTGTGACTCGTTTAACTTGTTTAAGTAAATTGTGCAAAATCATAAATAGTTACTCGTATTTGCAGGGGCGGAGCTAGAATTTTTAGTTAAGGGGGCCCGCCTAACGCAAAAGATCATAGTGATAAATATCGTTTTAAAAATTAATCTATAGTGTTTTCTTTTAGTGTTTAAATTATTCATTTATGAATTTTGTAGACATGTCTACATAATAAGGGAGGCTAAAAAAAAACTAATATGAAAACGGCTTATAATCTAAATAACTAATGAATGAAGTGCGTTGATTAAGGGTGGCTCAACACCCACTAGTCACCTTACTAGCTCTGCCCTTGCGTATTTGATAATATGTTATATTGTGCTAAGCGAAATTTTTCTATGCGTATTTGATAATATGTTATATTGTGCTAAGCGAAATCACAAATGTTTTCAAGGGGAATACGAATCATTTCTGTCCTATATTGGTTCAAAATAAATGTTGCTTGTTACAATTTAAAGGGATGATGCATAACTTGTCCTAACTATTGACCTTTTACCTAATCAACAAGTATATTATGCAAACTAACATTTATCAGGATTCTTATGAACAGTACGCTTGGGAAAAAAAATTCGGGTCGATTGGGTATATTTCGGTTTTGCTACCCGACCCTGACTCACAAATAACAAAATATCATCTCTCCCACACACACACTCCAGAACCTCCCATTCTCTTTTTCATCATCTACCATCTATCTCTACCACACACAAACACTCCAGAACCTCCAATTCTCTTGATCAATCATTAGTCAAAAAAAGAGGGAAAAAAACCTTATCTCACAATTTTTTCTCTCTAAAAATCATACCGATCTTGACGGTAGCTTAAAGGTGGAGATGAGAGAGGTTAATATTGCAAAGAAGAATATCATAAATTGCATGTTTCAGGTTGATTACATGATTTTTTTTGGGATTATCGGTTTTAGGTGTTTTGATTTTGATTAGACTTTACTTTTAATTTAGGGTTCTTTGTGAAATTAGGGGTGTTTGGAGGAGCGCCGATCGGTTCTAGATCTTTGTTCTTGATGGGTCTCTCTGAGGGCACGTAAGTTTGTTGATTCAATTTATGTTTAGAAGATTTTACTTCTTTCAAAAAAAATTACCTCCATTTATGGTACTGTACTTTTTTTCAGGTTCTTTGAATGAGTCGTGGTGATGAGGTTGCTAAGATGCTGAAAGAGTTTGGCCCATTGATGGTATTATTTATTGCTATTATTTTTTTTCAATAGAGCGTTTTTTGGGAATTTCATATTTGTTGAGTTTATCGGATTATTGAGATTTCGAGAATCAGTAACCTTACTTTTTCCAGCTTATGAGCTCATTAGTTTAGCGTTATTAATTTTATTAGGCTATGAATTGAAGTTGGCAAGCTCATAGGCTAACTGAAGTGGCTTTTAAAAATTTCAATACACCGATAAGCGAACAAATAAGCTAATCTAACAGCCCCTTGGCGTGTGTGGAAAATAGTATCTGCATCACTATTGTTTTGCATTTTCTTCTGTTGTTGGTTCTGAAAAATGTTTCTTCGTTAATTTGTGTTAGGATCGAGTTCATATGTTTGCTACATTTACGGAAGGTCAGGGCAACTTTTTAGTCTTGCATATACCTAGACTTATTTGGGTTGGAAGTAAAAATGTGAAATAATCAGATAATCGTTTTGAGCATGCGATGGCATATTAGAATGTAAGCAATTCCTAGCCAAACATGTCTCAATGTTTGTGCGAGATGGATATATTGTACAAGAAATTGCTTAAAAGATTGCCTTTTTTTTGCACTAGATGGGTGTATTGTGCAGCTATACACCGAGCATGTCTCAGCTTTTATTTATGAATGACTAATGTATGGTACACTGTTATAACAACTAGGCAACAAAAATACTATCGAGAAGTGGTTTATAAGTTTATGCATTGCACTCACCGAATGCATCTAATAATAATGGTCTTATGGATTCAAGCATTGAACATGCTTGACATGCGAACCTTAAAGCATGATGATTGTTAACCACGCAAACTTTAAAATATGATGATTTTTTCT